>WNNJ02003044.1:0-130466 GCA_012934845.2 Pomphorhynchus laevis
TATATATATATATATCTGATCATCTATATGATCAGATGCGTTGGAGAAGCGTATAATTGGTTTAAGATGTGTTAAAATGCTATCTCTTTTTTATTGTCTTTTACATGCAGTGCATTATTTAAATTTGTGTATTGTGTTCTAGATTATATATAGCGTAAAACAGAAAACAGGCAAGACAAATATTTCTTTATTTCAACGTTTCGCCTCTCGGATTCGTCAGGAAAACCTAGAACACAATACACAAATTTGAATCACATGCAGAAAAATATTAAAACCCGAAAAACAGAACTACCTTTAATCTGAATCATAAGAAGAAATTTAACATAAGCTCTGTGCATGGCAGTGCGTATTGCGGTTTAACCATGCATCAGGCACTAAATTCATTTTAATAGAAATGCTATTATCTATATACTTCCTCTTATATATACATATATATAAGAGGAAGAGGTTTGATTCAACCAGGACTGCCTATTACACCTATCTGCTTTTATCTACATATAGAAAATTTTATGCTTCTACACTGCAAGACGGCGTACCGTTTCGGGTTTGAGATGCCTCATCAGTTGCAGCAATACAATGTATACACATGAAAAACATACTATATATAGATTAAAGCAGAAAGAATTCACTATATGCTAATTGCATGACGCAGCTTGCGCTTTCGAAGTCAATGCAATGCAGTGAATTCATTTCAGTGTAATAGACATCAGCGGGATCACTAAATGACCAATACAACAAAGAACAAAAGAAACAGCACCGCCTCCTGGGATCCTCAGAGGACCTAATAGGTGTGATGGGATTTGTACATCCTACACATAGCTCAGGTTCCTGCATCTGGTTAAGATGGCATGACGTAGACATATCGGCAGCCAGTTTTAATAACTGGGATATCGTTAAAAACGAAACTTGTGTACTTACATGTTTTGCCGGATTTGGTGAATTTCCAATTTTGAAATGATAAATTCTTGAAATAATTCCACTTGCCTTTCGACTGTCAGACGAAAGGAGATCGCGTTTGATTCTAGTTATATAGTATCGACACGGAAGACACGTAGCTACGTGGGTAATAGCTGTGATGTCATAGTGGAAGAAACAAGCAAAAAGGAGATAAAAGGACAGTTCCTTACCATAGACTAGCAATAGTAGCTGGGTTAGACGCAGTGAGTATCCAATTGATAGGTATACCATGCATGTCCTGAATGTTACCCATTGGCACCGTTTTCGCTCTCTCTCTTTGAGTACTGAATTGTATACACCTTTGGTGTCGATATAAATTTCAGCGTCTGGGTAAAGCTTGTGGTCACACCAGGCGGCTAACAATTCAGCCTAAAAAATCGGAAGTTAATATGGTAATTCATATGTGTGAAGCTTCCCTCCCGAGCCAACAATCCCGATTTGTGTCCGGTTGCATCCACAAAGATCTTTTCGTGGTATACCTTATGTTGCTTGGGCAGTATCAGAGGCTCTTTATCAATGAGCCATTCCAAAAACCAGGATTGCCAAGGATCATCCTGGTAAAGGAGTTTACCAGGATATAATAAGAACCGGAGTGCGATTGCAATCGAACTCCGGTTCGATTGCATGGACAGGACAGTCGATTCTAAGCCACCATTTCCGGTTATTGTCTCCATATTCGTTTAAATCTGCGCCAGCTAATGTTTGAGTCTTTGAAAATGATTTTCTTGGCATAGTCTCCAATTGTTCTCTTTAAATTATTTCGAACACCGGCTATAAGACGCTAATCTATTCTTTCGAACCAGGTCAGACACGGTAACGCTGAGTGAACATCGTGAATACACTTCTGCATTTGATATGCGATCGAGCGGTTTGACTCTTGCAATTCTGCGTAGACATCGGCGTTCAAAGACATCCAGCTGCTTACTTGTAGTAAGTTTCTCATGTCAGCACTCAGAGCCGTACAGCAGGACTGGTCAAACAACAGACGAATACATTTGGACCTTTGTTTGAATAGATACATTGGTATCGCGCCAGAGAGAGTTTAGACGTGAGAAGCCGGAACCAGCTTTTATTATCCGGCTTCCTATGTCGCCATCACATCGACAGTCATCGGAAAATATTGAACCAAGATAAGTGAAAGATTGTACCTATTCAATAGTTATACCACCGATAATAACTGAGCATAGTAGCGAGTTTATGGCGAGTAGCTTACATTTCGGTATGTTAAGGTACAACCCGTGTTTTCTTGCTGCCTCGTCTATACGGTTTGCTGTACGTTGCTCATCATCAGATGATTCTGTCAGTACGACCACATCATCCGCATAGGTCAGATCAGAAAGCAGAACATTGCTCGGATGTAAGCGTATATCCTCATTGTTCTGGTCAAGTGTTTCCCAAAGCAGATGGTCATTGACAATGTTGAATAGTTCTGGTTACAGTACACCTCCCTATCCAACACCTGCACTGACAAAAAACGATCTTCCGATACAGTTACCTTCTCGCACGACAGGCATAGTATTTTCATACATTGCACCGATAAGTTCACATAGACGCGTAGGAATACCTAAGGTATGGAGGAGTTTCCAGATTGCTAGTCGATTAATTTGGTCAAATACCGATTTGAAATCCAATAATAATAACACCAACTGATCATGATACTCTTGACGGCCATCCATCAAAACTCGAATGGAAAAAATATATGATCAATACATCCTCGGTTCGGTCTAATCCAGCTTGATTTTTTCTTGTTTGGATTTGCCGCAACGGTCTGATTCTGTTCAGAATTACGCTTTCCGTGATTTTATATATAATCGGTGAGAGTGATATAGGCCGGTAATTCGAACATAATGAAGCGTCCCCCTTTTTTAGTAAGGGAATTATAACCGAAGTATGCCAATCCAATGGAACCCGATCTTGGTTTCATATGTGTAAAACATATTCGTTGGATATTCAACAACATCAGGACCACCATGCTTGATAAATTCAGGATAAATTTGATCAAGTTTCGCAGAATTTCTGCATTTGAATGTGCTAATTACTTGGCTGATTTCACTACTTGTTGGGAGATTATCGTCGATTTCCAATACATCTGTGTGCACAGTGCATACTTGATGTCTTTGAAATATAACGTTGTTAAATGAGCATGTTCGGGTGTCTGTCTTCCGGTATAGATTTGTGAAATGAACTCTCCAGCGTTTTAATCGTGCAGACATTTCGAGCACGTTACATGACATATCGGTATTTCACAAGCCTGTAACTCCTCTATGCTGATTAGGGGTGTAGAATCTTCTTATTAGACTGAAAACTTTACGCGCATTACCATTATTAGCTGTCCTTTGGGCTTGTTTTGCAATTTCTAGCCAATATATCTCTTTATCATGACGGATACTGGCGCGTAATTTGCGAGTAAGAATCGTCGTCTCCTTGATATTTCCTGCAGCCATGCTTGACTTTCTCCGTTCGGAAATCATAATATATGCTTTACTTATCCCATCGTTCCTAGGCTTTTTGCGATAAGCAAGATTATCGTGAGCTGAAGAATATAGCGCATTCTTGAGTGTTGACCATCGTTCACCGATCTGACGAACATCTTCATTTCTATCCGACAGTGGGATAAATTTAGATTTAAGCTTGTGCGATACACTGTAAATGTATTTCCTACGGATACAATCGTTTTATAGTAGTCGCACATCCGGTTGAATTAACTTTGACCTTGGGTTTGATTGTCGATTCAATATCCAGTATTACCAGTAAGTGGCCGGTCACCACATCAATTCCCCAATACAAGCGGCAGTTTGTGTTGACTTTTCTACATGTGAACCAGAATAAAGTGGATTTGATTGCAACCCTGCCGTTAGGATATGTCCACGTTACAAGGTGCCGTTTTCGGTGCTGAAAGCCAGTGTTCATAACTATCAAACGGTGAGTGCTCATCAAATCAAAGAGTTTGACACCGTTCGCACAGATTTTGCCAATACCGTGCCTCCCAACGAAGTGCGCGATCAATTCACTAGACTAAAGTTGAGCATTGAAGTCGCCGCCGACCACAAGAAAATCACGTGAGGAAATTGCCAGCAAAATATCATCAAATTTTTGATATAATTCTTCAATGTTTGCGAGAACCGTAGAATTTTTTGGGCCATATTCATAGATAACAGGTTAGTTTGAATTTTTGCCTCTCAGTAGTACATAAACCATTATATCGTTAATTGAACTCCAATCAATCAGGTAGGGCATAATAGATGAGCGTATTAATATGGCTACACCTCGTTGGCCGGAACCATCCGTCGGTCCAGAGAAGAGCATCGTATAGTATCGAGTACTGTCGGGGACACTAACGTTGACCGACCCAACATCTGGAATCCGACATTCAGTTGCACAGCATACGTCGATGTCACGAATATCTAGAGTTCTGGTCAATATAATCTTTTGAGCGGGTTGCAAAAGTGTTCGCACATTTATAGTCGTGATCCTTAATTTTTCTGAGTTTCGGAAGAATGATTTCGGAAGATGGTATGACCTCCCGGTTGGGGACTCATAAATCGCATGTCTAGCCGGACTCACCACATGAGTTTGATCGGGAATTGTTAGCTTATTTCGTGTTTATTTTCATTGATGATTGTTGTAGGCTGGGATACCCCCGAGTTTGCCACACTTGAGGGGGTAAGTTCTTATTTAATGGCGGGACCATCTTGCCATGTTAATGTGCTTGCCCATACTTGGTTGATCGCATTTTTTAGGAATAAAGAGTTCCAAGTCTGAATCCACCACCGTCATAGCACATCCACTGATTGTCCGCGTCTACTTATTCGTCAAAAGGTTGTTTGCTTATGTCGTAGCTAACCTTCATATCTGAAGGCTCCTCCCCCATCTGCAACCCGGGAGGCGCTCAGTAGCCCCAGATAGGCCCCGAGAGGCATGTAAGTGCTCATTTAGTCAAATAAGGTCATATCTTGGACACCGCTTAAAACACGATTTATTTTAACGTGGCAAATGCGTGCCAGCGCACGCGTGCATGACCACAACAACAAATCTAAATCAGGTTTCGAAGAGGTGAGTACGGAGGCGGCATTTGAATGCAACAAAGGATGGATCGCGGCGGACGTCGAGAGGGAGTTGATTCCAGGCGAGTGAGGCGGCGATGAGGAAGGATCGGGGACCGTAGTTGTCAGAGTAATTGAGAACGTGGAGTAAGAGGGTATGACGGGAACGCAGCGATAGCGAGGTGAGACGAGTGTCGTCTAAGAAAGAAATGTTGATAAATGTGGGAGAGCCAACATCGATGAGACGAAAAGTTACGAAAAGAAGGCGTAGTTGTATGCGGATTTGAATGGTAGGCCAGGAGAGTTGGGCAAGATATGTGGATGTGTGATCAAAGCGACGAAAATTTAGGAGCACTCGAACGGCGGAGTTAATGATGCGTTGTAGGTGTAGGATAATGGATTTCTGAGAATTTGCGAAAAGGCTGAATCAGTAATTAATAGGCTAAGGCTTTTATTTCAGAAAGTAGCGTTGATGATTGCTGCTGCCAAAATCGTGGCTTGGACAATAACCGTTACGAAATCTTATTATTTTTTACATTTAGATTTCATTGTTACAATATAAACTCAAAAGTGCTTTGCAATTTTATCACACGGTCTAAATATTTTTAATTATAAAAATATTTTTATAAAAATGTGCTATTATTGAAATAAACATTTACTGTTTATTATTTTATTTATGTGAAAATATTTTTATCTGTCAACTTTTTGATGTACATTTTACTCAAATGCTACCATTAATATTTAATATTAATATTTAGAATTGAGAATGCTTCGAAACCAAAGCTAACACCAAGCGCGCTTTTTTCCGACGATATTGACGATGTCCAGTCTCGCTGTTGTGCTCTGACTACAGTAAAAGGAATTATTGAAAGATTTGTGTTAAGTACAGTATTTAAAATTCAAATTATCAGAGAAACGATTAATCTGCCACAGATTAAAAACGTAAGGATTAATAATTTAATAATTAATTTTTAAATTAATAATATAAAAATATATTACAACTTTACAAATAATGTTACCCACAAATGGGTCGTTGCATTAATTACTGTTTTAATATTGAACTTATGCTTTGCGTGCAAAGTCATTCCTACAGCTTTCTGAATTGAAAAACTAAGTCTGCGAATGTTAGTTGCTAGTTCAACTTTGATACCTGATGCTGTCGATATTGTTGTTGGTATGTATACTTCTGATTTGACAACGTGTATTCTCTCTCTTATTTTGTGTGCGTCTTGCATGATATACAAATGCAGATTCGGGCTTAAATTGGGAGTAGGAAGGAGCTAATTGGTTGAATACACAAACGTAGAACTCTATTGTAACTCTTTTTCCTTTCAACCTTATGTAAGTAAGATTTTCTTATTAAAAAAAAACAACAATAAATACATAAATAGGTCAAAACGAGATTATAGTAAATTCAGTCAGTAGATAAGACAACTTCTTTCTTCTGCTATAGTCCTCAACGCTTTATGGCCTCAAATGCAGAGGGATCTGTGCCCCCCCCAACCAATCCAACACGCCGCCTTCCGACTGAACCACCCGGGACTTTAAGACCCCCCCCGAAGAATCCAATCGGTACGGACTATGCTGGGTAAACTAGAGACGAGGCGCATGAGAAACCTTAGTTTTTGCTCTGGGGGATGTCCTCTCGAAAAGAAGACTAATCCCGAGATATCCCAGGTGCCCCAAATGTGCACCTTGGCTTTCCCTTTCAACGACAGATGCTGAGTCCGTTTCAGGGACCACCTAGCTTTCTTCAGGATACGTTTAAGTCTATCCAGGTCGGCAAACACTGACCAGTTCACCGTAACGGTGAACCCCAGTTATTTTATTCGACTGGTGAAGACAAGCAGTGGTTGATTAGTCAAAATGGAAGAGAGGGCAGAGAGTGCTAATCTCTTGAGCTTTTGCTTTGTTGCAGGGGCGCCATGAAAGACAACCACCTGCGACTTGGCGGAGTTTAAAATAAGATTGGACTTGGGTAACTGGTCTTTTAATCTTAAAAAGAAACGGTTGATGTCCGAGACTACGTCTTTGCACATGCGTCCAGAAAACAGAGTTGTGGTATCATCAGCATATACCACTATACGTTGTTCGCGTTTAAATATTTTAAAGAGTTCAATGGAGGCAGCAAGATATAAGATAAGAGAACAATCGGATAAAACGTAGAACGCTCAAAACAAGATATTTGCTCATCATTTTAACTATTTTCCGCTTTTCGTGATATTTGAATGGTTAGAAATATTGTAAGATGAATTAAACAGAGCCAAATGACTTAAAATACAGATGTCAATTAAGGACCGTTTCGTTTTATCCTCGAATAGACCATTATATCCCATATAGAGTATTGCGTTCTAATCGATTAGATTAGAACGAGTAATATTGGAGTAATATTGCGCTCCAATATTACTCCACTTTGTAGATTTTGAAGGCATGGTTGTTTAATCGATTCAGAGCAACATATTTTCGTTAGATCCTTCTCTATCCTGATAGATGAGTGACAAATTTCTGATAGATTAGGAGAACTCCATCCATATTTTGTCGCAAGAGGATCTTGAAACTGTTGCTTGCTTAAATGATAACCAATTATGCTAAGTTTCGATGATAGCAATGATGACGCGTCTTTGACTGAGTTGCAACATATGCTGCTCTCACTTTCGCTAATTTGTTCTAATTCGTCGATTTTGTTGTGCATAACTCGTCGATTTTGTACTCAAGGTGCCAAGACATCGCATTCTCTTCATACATTTCTTTTGAATTAATTTAAACAACTCTGAACATCACACAAATGCATAGGACTATAAGTGTGTCAAATCTCTAATCTATTGTATTCCTTAGAGATTGATTTTCGATCACAAAGCAATTTAGCATTCATTTTGCCGGGTTCAATTTAGCAATAGAACCCAGCAAACAATGCCGCTTGCAAAATTAAATATACAAAAGGCAGCCTTTGAATATTATCTTCTGTTGCTGTTAATCCCGTATGGAAGCGTGGTCGGTTCTCAATGTACGCGTCATCCATTTCGCACTATTGAGGGCTTGATTCGGGTACAATCGAGTAGCTTGTAAATCCCTGTATCGTGTGTCGATTCATCGCCTTTTTCGTCTTAAATTCGGACCTTTAACATCTACTTGGATGCTGAGAACTGCTTTCACCATTGAGTTTTTAGTTGCACGCATAGTATGGCCAAACCATTGAAGACGAGTTTCTCGCATTTTTTTTCGTATTTTTTTCCAGATCACTTTTCGATATATTTTGGATTTAATACTATCCTTCATACGTCGATCGCACAAAACACCAGTCGTCGCACGCCGGATGGTCCACGCAGCATTGATTCTCGTATTTACTTCAGCTGTAAAATAATCATTGCCCGAGAGTATCGATCTGGGAGGCTTAATATTTTCAGTCCAAATCAGGTTTGTTCGATCTATACATATTGTGCCAGTTTCAATCTGATCAGTCGTCAGATACTCAGTTTTTCTGGGATTCAAATGCAAGTCATGCTGTACTAAACAGTTACTCTATAACTGGACTTGATTCTCGAGATCCGTCTTGTCATTTGATGCCAAAATAATATCATCTGCGGAAAGTATGGTATATAGTACCTGAAGCTGTATATCACTAGTTATTGAATTTATGGCGAGAGTGAACAGAATTGGAGAAAAGGCGCTCCATCAATGAACTCTGACTTATATTCATAACGGCTTAGACACTTCAGCCGAACTTCGTACTTTACTTTTTGAGTCGTGCTAAAGAAGCTGAATACATCTAACTAATCGTTCTGGAACATTATGTAGACGTAGGGCATACCAAATGAGTTCATTCGGCACACAATCGAAGTCCTTCTTCAAATCAAAAAATTAAACATGAAGGGGTTTAAGCAGGAGCCGCGCAGCGTGAATGGTGTCAGTGGTTCCACATTTTTTAACTAAGACGACCTGGCTGATGCTAATATTCGCGAAATAACGTATCCGCCTATCAGAAATGGGCTCGAGGTATGAGACAATAATATGATCGGGCTTGTCATGCTATTCCACTAGTCGTTCGGTATATTCTCCTCTTCGACTATTTGAGGAAATTTGTGATCCAGGAAACAGAGTTCCAACAACTAGCCTTCCATATCTTAACTGAAATATCATATGGACCTTCTGCCTTTGTTGTCTTCACCTGTTTTATTACTTCTTCAACTTCTTCCTTGACAATTTGACGTAATAAACCTAGCTGAAGTTTATGGGATTGGTGGTTGCGGGAACTCTTGAGTGAAATTTTTTTGAAATACTCAGGCCATCTTTATAATACTCCTGGCCGGCTCACGATCATCTTGCCGTACTTATCATTGACACCACAGAACCATTCGATGTACTGAACTTGTTGGCGTTTGACAAGTCGGAAGAGATTCTGTTCTCCGTGTCTTGTATCCAGCTTTTTGTTTACATCCACATAGTGGATATCTCAAGCAACTGCGACGGCTTTCTTGGCTTTTAGCTTAGCATCGAGTGCTTCTGCTGATTTTCCATAGTTTTGATGCCAAGGAACTCGTGATTTAATCGTTTCTTCTCACGTACCTTCATTTTTACCTTGTCGGTCCAAAGTCTTACGGCTGGGCTTGTGAATCATGCTTTTTGATATCTTCCACGTAGCATCTATTTTGTTCAAGTTGGGCAGCTTCAGTTGCTCTATCATCCCAGCTTCCTTATCATGTAAGCGCCACTACTTAAAGCGAGCTGGACGGTACGTTTTTCATTGTGTTTGGGTGGATTTATCTTAAGGACTGCAACTACACGTCGATGTCGTGTTTTGATCGTCTCATACGGTATTACTTAATTGTCAGTCACACTAGAATAAAGTCGATCTGCGATTTATTGTCGTCACATTAATACGCTGAAAGTTATTAGGAAGGCATTTCTCAGTAGAACAATGACATATCCTGCCGCGTCGAGTTCTTTGAACGCCCTAGTGTTCATAAAAAATGTCTTTATTCAGTTTAGATCGCGACGAAATTTTAAATACGCCTCCTGATCGGCCTGTTGCAAGGTCTGTCACTAGGAGCTTGTCTGCGTTTAGCCCACCCCACAGTTGGTTTACTGCGGTGAGTTTCCAGGGGCACCACGAGGAAGAACGGACACACCTACTTATATAAGTAAAATAAACATCTAAGCAAACAAGATAATTAGTTTTTTAACGTTTCAGCAGTTACGCCTTTCTCAATCAAAAATGAGATACCAAATTTAATCTGATACGGAAAATTTAATGTTTTAAGTGATATCTAGAAATTGTTTCTAGAAAATAGAAAAGTATAAAAAATACGACTTTTAGTGATCGCACGACTTTCATTAGCAATGCCAACATATTTTTTAAGTTGAGCTAAATTGCAAATCGTTTCCTGTAGATTATGGAAGCTTCGAAAACTCATTAAGTAATTGCGTTTTGTAAAAACTTTTATTCCCATAATTTTTTTATGAAATTAATTTAAATCATAAATTTACCAGAAAACGTTTGGTTTTTATTTTGAGTTGAATTAACGAAGAAATATATGAAATATCGCTGTACTTATAATAAATTTTTATTAATATGATAATTAATAAAAAAATTAATTAATTAATTAATCATTTTTATTAATTTTTATTAATTTTTATTATATGATATTTTTCATATTAATAAATTAATTATTAAAATTGAATCAATTTTGCAATAAATTAATAAATCCTATTTTAATAGTTTCAAGATATTCAAGTATCAGACTGTAGGACAGCGCTAAAATGGATTTTTGATGAAATATCAGCTATAGTGGTGATGTTCGGATATATTTGTGGAGATGATTTTCATCATGATGAGGATTATATACCGCGCAGTCGTAATGAAATCGCAGCAGTAAGAAGTTTTATTTTTATCGTAAAAAAATATTTTTACTTTAAATTATCAAGGTTTCTGATTATATATATTCGTTCACTAATATCTGGGGTAAAGATAGAAATCTTCGACGAATAGGAGCAATAGGAGATGATGAAGATGACGTTGGCAGTTCAGCTAATAACGGTAATATTTATAATGACAAAATATAAATTTAATAAAGAGCTTTCAAAAGCAGATCATGTGTACCATGAATTCAGTATTGAAGTTCAGTATTCGAAATACTGAATACAATGAATACAATGGATTTGTCGAATAATCGACAAATATTCGAAATACGGATCACCATTAAAAGTTCATTGTTTCTGCAAATACCTATAAAATAATAATGATTACGTTTTCAACTGGAAAAGTATCCACTACTTATACGACAATAATAGAAAACCGTCCCAAAAACGTATTTTGGGATAAACGATTTTTTCGTTCCGGTATAATTTTTTTAACAAAATCAAGTGAAATTCTATTTTCCTTCAAGGAATTCGCCACCATTGAAATTTGGCTTGAAAAACGCTGATTAGTTACAATACGTGTTTGGATGTTAGTCGCTAATTTATTTTAAAAACATTTTAATAAATTAAAATATAATTAATTAGCTTAAATATTATGTTGTTAGGAGATAATACATTAAATTTATATATTTTTCAGATAAAAAAATTTTTAATCTCTATACAAGAAATGATCCCCTAAATGGGCCAACAATTCACGAAACTATAATTTATGCTTAGATGTAATACAATTTTTGAATATTTATTATCTTCTTGATTTTGCTGCACGGAGGCATGCGGACACAGAGCGAGCAATCTCAAAGCCAATATCGCGTTTTATTTTGACGGCTATATCGGCATACGTCTCTGGTCGACAGATTGGCTTTTTTGGTGGCATCTTGATTAGCGTCTAAGCTTATTTACCGAGTCCTCCGGATGTCGAAAAAAGTGGTGAGAACGAAGCGCGTTCAACCGCACTTACTAGTTCGGCATATTTGTTCTTTGAACAAGATTGTTGATGTTAACCGACTTTTATCAGAAATCTACTGAAGCTAAATCTGATACACAATCGTTACTTCGAAATGTTACCATTTTCTCTCAACTAGTATTACAACGAATACCTAAACGAAAAGTCACACTTATTCGTAAGACTCTTGAACGCATATTTATCGATTAGTGGAACAACGACTTCAATGATGTTTACCGCGAAGCATTTTATATACAAAACAACCTCGAACTTCGCCGTCCACATAAGCCTATTGACTGGGTTAAACAGTATCAAAACCTATTGACGAAGGGCAGCATCAGTGCTAGCACAGCTATTCTCGATGAAAAAATTGAGTCACATATTCTACAACCAGACGATATTATTGATAACACAACAGTTTTGTTGATCCTCCAGAAGCTACATCATGCCGCAGAGCCTCCACAGCAAGACGCTCTTCTGTAGTTACCGGTTATGGCTCCTAACCTCATCACGCCTGTCACTTTTATGCACTGGATGAAACCCATATCATTAGACATAGTAAGAAGATTAAAGGGAGCTCTGGACCTTCAGTTCTAGACCTTCGAGCGTTGCTTCATATACTTACAGACTTTGGTGCTCAATCTGTGAAGCTCGCTAAGGCACTCGCCAACTTTGCAATATGGATCGCGACAGAAAAAATTAGCCCCGGTACTCTAAATGCTTTCACCGCATGCCGCCTAGTTGCGCTGGAAACGAAATACTGTGAAATTCACCCATTCGGAATTTGGGATACCGTGATACGTATCATAAGCAGAGCAATTTTGGATTTCACACGCAACGGCATCCAAGACTTCGCTGGATGCACACAATTGGGGGCTTCGCAAAGAAGCGTAATAGAGGCTGCGATATGCTTGTTAAGGAAAGAGTTTCATCGACAAAACGACCACCGCATATTGACTATTGACGAGAACAACACTTTCAATAAAACAAATCGATATGCGGCGCTACACAACATTGAATACGTGTGCTCGTCGCAATGCTGTTCCCTTCGCATCATCTACTCAATTCCAGCGCAAATAGCAGTAGGGTCCCACAATATATTCTCTACCGAAGGATTTACTCAAGGCGATCCTTTCTCAATGGCTGGTTTCTCCCTAAATTCCCTACCACTTATCGCATTGATCCAGCGAAGAGTACCTTCCGTTTTCAAACGTGGTATGCTGATGACGCCAACTTTGTAGGAACCATTGACACGTTGAAGAATGTATGGAGAGTGATTCACACAGAAGGTCCTAAATACATTTACTAAGTTAATGAGAACTCCCAGATTTTGTCACACCGCTATATAAACGAGGCTGAATTTCTTTACCCTACATCAAAACCTTCACCGATGGCATTAAAATACTCGGCACGCCCATTGGCTTTAGCGAATTTGAAAACATATCCGTAGCTGAACTGTCAGCAAATTGGATTTTGATGCTCAAATGTCTGTCTATTGAAGCTAACGATGATCCGCACACCACCTTTGCTGGACTAATTCAAGCTGTCCAATATAAGTGGACTCATATACTGCGCACCTATGAGTGCTCTGAGACTGTATGGACTGATCTGATAAATACACTTACTCAACAGTTACTCCCTAGATTCGCTACGTGGAACCTAAATGACGATTGTATAGCAATGATGTGATCTCCATTAAAATTAGGTGGTTTGGGAATCACCCACTCCGGATTCACATCAAAATTGTGACGATTATCCTCGAATATGCTTGTCTCAACTTACGATTCCAGCCTTATTAGTGACGACCTGAGAGACAAACAAATAACGACGCTGCGTGGAATAACACAACTTAGAGTTCAAGCACATCAAGAACGTATTTCCGGGCTATCCATTCTAGATACACCAACGACGAATAACCTGGTCGTGCACACAACCCGTAATGGAGCCTCCTCGTGGCTAAGTGCGATACTTTTAGCCTATGAAGGATTTCATCTATCAGCAAACAAATTTAGAGATGCCCTAAACGCTCGATACGGTCATGTCGATCCCTCCCTTTAAAAGGGCAATTGCATTTGGGGCGCACCATTAAATATCGCTAATTCTATATCAGGCAAGAACAATGCCTTGCATTCTATCTTGCATGATGCTGTTAGAGACATTATCTCGCAACATTTCGTTAAAATTTCGCACTGCTTAGAATGCAAACCACAACTAATCGCCGTCTCTGACGGCATGGCTTTCGAACGAACCACAACTACGCGTGATCAGAATACACGGCTTGATTTCGTTCGATCTTGACTTTATTTCGCCTTGTGGCTTCTTGACAGAAGCCGCAAGGCGAAACATTAATTGATAAATAATAATCAGGTGATCTACTTCAGGTGATCCTAACCCCCTGAAGTAGCTTATAAAATGAATGTAATTTATACTTACTAAATATATAACAGGAATCAGAGTTTACACTGTCTGCCGGCACCGAAATTGAAGTACTTAATTGATATTATTGGATAACCAATATGTTTGGATGTTCGTCACAGGTACGAAATTAGAGATATTTAAAACGATTCTTTATTTAAACTTTTCCAGTTTAAAATACAAGCTAAGTTAAAAACAGTAAAAACAATATCAAAAACGTTTTGACATTGTTTTAGGTTTTAATATTCTAAGCTTGCATTTTAAACTGGAAAAGTTTTAATAAACGAAACGTTTTAAATATCTTTGATTTCGTGGTGGTGAAGAACATCTAATCGTATTGGTTATATATATTTGATCATTGTTATTTAGCCATCATTGTTATTTTGATCATTGTTATTTGTCGGGAATATTCGTATTGGTATGCGGCCGTATATTTGTAAATTTTAAAACCCGAAGAAAAAGCAGCTAGTATTTATTGACGTTTCGGCTTGTTAGCCTTATTCAAAAGGCTTACAAGTCGAAACTCTGATTCGTGTTATAAACATACAATATTCGTGTTATATATTGTAAACTCTTATTCGTGTTATATATTTAGTATAAATTACATTCATTATGTATAAAAAATTATATCGATAAATTATGAAACAACAATCTAGGATTCCCTCATGGGAATATAGCCATATAATAAATTATGTAATAATCATATTTTACAATTATTTGGTCTTTATATATACGAAAAGTATGTTAATTTAAGTAAATTCTGTAATTATATATTCTAATAAAATTATGTATTTATATATAATTACATAATTTTATAAGAATATAGAATTACAGAATTCACTTTATCCAGCATTGTGAAGAATTTGTAACAATGCATAATGGCATATATCCCAAATACAAATTCAATAACTCCCCAATACAAATTATAATAAAAAATTGCAACCCAGTTAATAAAATATAAATAATAAAAAGAGCCAATTATAATAATAATTTAAATTCTACCTTTTAAATATAAACCTTCAATTAATTCTATAGAATTTTAAAATTTAATATAAATTAGTTAAATTAATAAAAATTAATTTATTCAATTACAAAATATAAATATTATAAGAGAAACAATACTATCATATTTATATATAATTACATAATTTTATAAGAATACTCGTATCTGCGAAGCTCGTAATAATCCTGATTGATAGCATTATCAATAATTATCAGAAAATTAATTAAAATAATTAAAATAAAATAATTAATTATAATTATTAGTAACAAATAATTATTAATAATTAATAATCAGAAGGGACTATTATTTTATCGTGCTCGGTTTATTCATCTCAAGTTATAACGAATCTACATGCACATAATGAGTGAATGTAGATGTAGCTAGTAAATGTAGCCTAAAATATTACACGCTGACCAAAAGGATGAATCAGGTCATATCAGTTACAATTATATAGCTAAAATTATAGGAACCAGGTCACATGTATCTGCTCCCTTAAATACATAAGCACAAAACACTGTGCTGAGGCAGACCAATCTTCAATAAGAAAGGGCCTTACAGAAAGCTGGTAAATCAGATCAGGTAACTGAGTCCATATATATTCAATTATTTATAAATCAAACATAATGATAAATAAAAATAATTGAATTATAAATAATATTTAAATAACTTATATCAAGTTAAAATTTAAAATAAAGTCAAGTTTAATGAATTTACAACTGAAATAATATAAATAATACAAATAATATCATCATAAAAAGAAACTGCATTGAATTGTCATCTAATCTGTTTGTTACGTCATATTTAGCAAAGTATGCAAAGTCATTACAGGCAGCAAATGATTTTGAACAATTGCGAGTGGATCTTAAGGCATTTCACCAGAAATGTGTGCATACGATGAAGAGCAAAAGCACTAAAGCTAAGCGAAATAAACACAAGAAGCAAGTGGATACAGTACACGATGCCATCAATGCTTTGACATTGCTATAAATGAAACTTATTCACTTGCATTAAATTATTATTTTATATAAATTTTCACATCAAATTAGTATTTTAGATAAAGTTTAACATTTTGTTTTCTTTTTTCATTTTCCGTAAAACGAGATAAGTCCATCATATTCATAATGTGACTCCTATAGTAATTTTATCTATTTTTTAATATTCATATAATGGCTACTATAGTATTTTTATCTTTCAGGTTTTCCGTACAACGAGAAGAGTCCATCATATGATGGACTCTTTTTGAGCCGTCTTCTATATGCTGCGCCATGTGTGATCCCCAAAATTCAAAAGAACATATTAGTTCAGAGAGGGTACTTCATAGAGCTACCAAGCTAGCACCGCAACTGAAATTTTTGTCGTACCCTGATCGATTAAAAGCACTTAGACTTGAGACTGTCACGTGGACCCGCCGGTACATCGATATGAGTATGGTCTGGCAAATTCTTAATGATTTGGATCATCCACTTCGAGATTGTCTTCATTTGCGCTCATCCAATATCCTCCGAGGCCATGGTTTAACCCTGCAACGTGAAAAGATAAGAAAATCACGAGCTGTCCAATTTGATCGGCGAGTTGTATCTCTGTGGAATAGGCTTGGAGAGTCAACAGTGTGCAGTAGCAATATCAACGAATTCAAAAAGAAATTACGGATGGAGGATGCCATGGGGAAAGCTGCTTTTCCGTATTTGTGATACTTTTATTTTATTTTCTTTTTTCTGCAGTGAACCAGATAATTAAGCCATGCTTTTATGTGCTGTTGAAACATTAATAATAATATAATGGATCCTATAGTATTTTTATCTTTTTAATTTTCCGTACAGCGAGTAGAGTCCATCATATTCATATAATGGCTCCTATAGTATTTTTATCTTTTTAATTTTCCGTACAGCGAGTAGAGTCCATTATATTCATATAATGGCTCCTATAGTATTTTTATCTTTTTCATTTTCCGTACAGCGAGTTGAGTCCATCATATTCATATAATGGCTCCTATAGTATTTTTATCTTTTTCATTTTCCGTACAGCGAGTAGAGTCCATCATATTCATATAATGGATCCTATAGTATTTTTTTCTTTTTAATTTTCCGTACAGCGAGTAGAGTCCATCATATTCATATAATGGCTCCTATAGTATTTTTATCTTTTTCATTTTCCGTACAGCGAGTAGAGTCCATCAATTCATATAATGGCTCCTATAGTATTTTTATCTTTTTCATTTTCCGTACAGCGAGTAGAGTCCATCATATTCATATAATGGCTCCTATAGTATTTTTATCTTTTTCATTTTCCGTACAGCGAGTTGAGTCCATCATATTCATATAATGGCTCCTATAGTATTTTTATCTTTTTCATTTTCCGTACAGCGAGTAGAGTCCATCAATTCATATAATGGCTCCTATAGTATTTTTATCTTTTTCATTTTCCGTACAGCGAGTTGAGTCCATCAATTCATATAATGGCTCCTATAGTATTTTTATCTTTTTCATTTTCCGTACAGGGAGTAGAGTCCATCATATTCATATAATGGCTCCTATAGTATTTTTATCTTTTTGATTTTCCGTACAGCGAGTTGAGTCCATCATATTCATATAATGGCTCCTATAGTATTTTTATCTTTTTCATTTTCCGTACAGCGAGTAGAGTCCATCAATTCATATAATGGCTCCTATAGTATTTTTATCTTTTTCATTTTCCGTACAGCGAGTTGAGTCCATCATATTCATATAATGGCTCCTATAGTATTTTTTTCTTTTTAATTTTCCGTACAGCGAGTAGAGTCCATCATATTCATATAATGGCTCCTATAGTATTTTTATCTTTTTAATTTTCCGTACAGCGAGTAGAGTCCATCATATTCATATAATGGCTCCTATAGTATTTTTATCTTTTTCATTTTCCGTACAGCGAGTAGAGTCCATCAATTCATATAATGGCTCCTATAGTATTTTTATCTTTTTCATTTTCCGTACAGCGAGTAGAGTCCATCATATTCATATAATGGCTCCTATAGTATTTTTATCTTTTTCATTTTCCGTACAGCGAGTAGAGTCCATCAATTCATATAATGGCTCCTATAGTATTTTTATCTTTTTCATTTTCCGTACAGCGAGTAGAGTCCATTATATTCATATAATGGCCCTTATAGTATTTTATCTTTTTAATTTTCCGTACAGCGAGTAGAGTCCATCAATTCATATAATGGCTCCTATAGTATTTTTATCTTTTTCATTTTCCGTACAGCGAGTAGAGTCCATCATATTCATATAATGGCTCCTATAGTATTTTTATCTTTTTCATTTTCCGTACAGCGAGTTGAGTCCATCATATTCATATAATGGCCCTTATAGTATTTTATCTTTTTAATTTTCCGTACAGCGAGTAGAGTCCATCATATTCATATAATGGCTCCTATAGTATTTTTATCTTTTTCATTTTCCGTACAGCGAGTAGAGTCCATCATATTCATATAATGGCTCCTATAGTATTTTTATCTTTTTCATTTTCCGTACAGCGAGTTGAGTCCATCATATTCATATAATGGCCCTTATAGTATTTTATCTTTTTAATTTTCCGTACAGCGAGTTGAGTCCATCATATTCATATAATGGCTCCTATAGTATTTTATCTTTCTAATTTTCCGTACAGCGAGTAGAGTCCATCATATTCATATAATGGCCCTTATAGTATTTTATCTTTTTAATTTTCCGTACAGCGAGTTGAGTCCATCATATTCATATAATGGCTCCTATAGTATTTTTATCTTTTTCATTTTCCGTACAGCGAGTAGAGTCCATCATATTCATATAATGGCTCCTATAGTATTTTTATCTTTTTCATTTTCCGTACAGCGAGTTGAGTCCATCATATTCATATAATGGCCCTTATAGTATTTTATCTTTTTAATTTTCCGTACAGCGAGTTGAGTCCATCATATTCATATAATGGCTCCTTTAATATTTTTATCTTTTTCATTTTCCGTACAGCGAGTAGAGTCCATCAATTCATATAATGGCTCCTATAGTATTTTTATCTTTTTCATTTTCCGTACAGCGAGTTGAGTCCATCATATTCATATAATGGCCCTTATAGTATTTTATCTTTTTAATTTTCCGTACAGCGAGTTGAGTCCATCATATTCATATAATGGCTCCTTTAATATTTTTATCTTTTTCATTTTCAGTACAGCGTGTAGAGTCCATCAATTCATATAATGGCTCCTATAATATTTTTATCTTTTTCATTTTCCGTACAGCGAGTAGAGTCCATCAATTCATATAATGGCTCCTATAGTATTTTTATCTTTTTCATTTTCCGTACAGCGAGTTGAGTCCATCATATTCATATAATGGCCCTTATAGTATTTTTTCTTTTTAATTTTCCGTACAGCGAGTAGAGTCCATCAATTCATATAATGGCTCCTATAGTATTTTTATCTTTTTCATTTTCCGTACAGCGAGTTGAGTCCATCATATTCATATAATGGCCCTTATAGTATTTTATCTTTTTCATTTTCCGTACAGCGAGTAGAGTCCATCAATTCATATAATGGCTCCTATTAATGTCATTCTCTGTTTTTAGATCGAATATGTAACTTCATTCAGGTGAGCTGCAAATTATTATTGAACAATTGATCAATTTTCGTGCTTCTCATTAACTTTGACGACATGATTAAATTAGATTAAATTTATTAGATTTTTGAAAACAATTGATTAATTACATAACCTATACAATTCATTTTTAAATAATGAATTGTTTAATTTATTACTTTTTAATAATTTTTATATTTTTTTATTAAAAAATCAATAAAATTTTTTATTAAAAATTATAATTTTTTTTTATAATTATAAATTACAAATTAGTTATAAATTATAACTAATTTATTAGTAATATATTTATTTATAACTAATTTATAAATAATCAATTAGTCCACCCTCGAAATTGCGGACTAATTGATCATTAAAATTTAAATTTTGAACATTCTGCATTTTCGATATAAGTTTATTCAGTTCACAAAAGTGAAAACGCATCGTTCAATCAACAATACATAAAGCACTTATTTAGCAGTTTTTGAATTTCTAGATAAGTGGATTTCTCAATATAGTATATTTCTTAATATTCCAAAATGCCGACCATGCGTCGACATTTTTTTAAAACAGAATAAATAATTTTTACATAATTAATTAATAATTTATTATGTAATAATTAATATTATAATTAATATTTAATTATAATTAGTTAATATAATTATATTTTAAATTAATTAAAATCAATCAATTAAATTCATCGCGATAATTATTAGATTAGACAATAAATATAATAGTGTTTATTATATTAATTGATTAATTATAATTATTGAATGTAGTTAATTTTTAACTTAATTAAAGTAAATGAACGTATTATTACATAGTAATAACCAATTAATTAAATTTATTAGATAAAAGATATAATTAATATTATATTAATTAAGTAAACGAATGTGCATTCACATGGTAATTTATCGAGTTTTAATTATTTAGACAAGAAATATTATCGGTGCTTTTTGCATTTTCAAAATAAGTTTGCAAATTTTACAAACAATTTTACATTGGTGTTCTCAATAAAATACAATTAAAAACTAATAAAGACTATTCAAAGTGAAATTTTACTCAAATGGTCAACTAAGATTGACGAAAACATTACGGCTCCCGTATTTCTGTTTGCGGAGAACGATTCTCCACAACTTGCTGTGCTATTCAGATCGACGATCTTTAGCCGGTACAATTGGTATAGCGTGGCCATGGTTTGACCGCTGTAATATATCCATCCATTATTGTTAAAGAAACCAGCAGTATAGAACATCATCAAAGATAAAATGTTTAGACCTAATAATACAGGTTTTGTATACTGCCCAAGATATAGTGCTGTTGATTTCAAACCTAGCATTTGATCGTCTCGCTTATCTTGATGGGCGTATATCGTATCGTAATGCAAAGTCCAAAGTATGCAGCCCGAATACATTGGTAGCAAAATCCAAGGATTTAGACTGTTCATTACTGCAGTCCAACCAAGTATCAGTGGTAAATTAAATGTTAATCCTAGAAAAAGCTGAGGCCAAAACGTTATTCTTTTCATTAATGGATAACATATTACCAGAGGAACTGATAGTATTCCTAGCGCTATTGTCAATGAATTGAATTGAAGAAGAATAAAGTAAAATGAAATAATAGAATTGGCCATTATAAATTGTATAGCCCTTGATGGAGTACATTGTCCACTTACAAGAGGCCGAGATTTTGTTCGTTCCACATGACCATCAAATCTGCGATCCCAAAGATCATTTATGATACATCCAGTTCCACGCATCAATATAGATCCAAGTCCGAATAAAAGTATAGTTTTAAATGTAAGCAGAGATAACGAATGACTTGCCAGTACAATGCCTATGCTACCCGGCCAAAATAATAACCATGAACCAGTTGGTTTGCTAAATCTATTCATTTGACAGTATGCATCAATAGCTTGCCATACATTGGACCGTTTGTCCCGCGAACTTTGTCTCCTAGTGTTTTTGATATCATTGCCATCCTGGCAAGCGGAGAGCAGTGGTGCGACGATATTAACACTTCGGTTTGATCGTACAGTATGCCGACCATAATGTAAATATCTCAGAATCGAGGAGCAGCTATACTGCTTATCGAAAAATAAATATAAATATCTTCTGCTGATAATAATAACGGTCATCGCGAATTACAATACACTAAATAGATATCCCGTAATTCGGTAAAAGTCAAAAGTGCTAAACAACGCTTATTTACGCGATATAATTGTGACGACAAAGATTTTGACTTAACAAAAGTTACATGTACTCAACCAGATTGGAAAAATACGTAAATACTAATGATTTTAATTTTAGATCTTTTAAATGTAACAGACAAAATTGTATAGTTTGTGATGTCATAAATCATAATTAGTGTATTGAAAGTAATACACTAATTGTATTATCCCGTGTGTTGGCGGAGCCGACCCCGCCAATACACGGGATAAAGGCTAAAGAAAAAGAAGAAGAAGTGTATTGAAAGTAATACAACAAACAAATGTTTTTCATTAAATATTAATAATAATTGTTACTGCAATACCGCAGGTGTAGTGTATCTTATACAATGTACATGTGGATTGCAATATATAGGAAAAACATATCAAATGTTAAAAACTAGGTTTAGGCAACACATATATAATATACAGCATAATAGTCAAACTATATTTCATAAACATATGAGATTAATAGGACATGATATTAAAAACTGTAAATTATTTATTTTAGAACATATTATCGAAGAAAACATTTCAATATTAAATCAAAAACTATTAGAAAAAGAAGATTTTTGGATTAAAACGCTTAATTCCATGTACCCATTAGGATTGAATGACGTGGTACAAGGAATTGGCAGAAGTAGTATAGTAAATAATAAACAACTATATTATAATAATCCGGTTAAACGCAAACCAAGAAGTCATGGTGATAAAAGGAATAAAAATACTTACAAATATTAAAAATACTCATTTATATTCTTGAGATGTTTTGTAATTGTAAATCTACGGTTCAGCATATGAACGTAGTGATTTAAGTCTAGAAACAATCATAAAAGGTATAACGATTGAATCAGATAATAAAACTATACATATATCCTGATGTCTTCATACACATATCTTCATATAATATATGAAGACATATATCATATGATATATGCCTTCAGTATGATATACTGATGACTAAGTTTATTAATAGTAAAAGCTTAAATACATAAAAAATAAACATTTGGAAAACTTATATATTTGATAAAATTAAAAATAAAATGAAAATAACAAACAATTATAAAAGGAAAAGATAAAATTAATAAAGATATGTATAAAGAACTTACTAAATTAAAGGATAACTATATAATAACAACTATTGATAAAGCTAGTAATAACTTTGTCTTCATATGCAAAAAGCTTTATTATGATATACTAATGAAAGAGGTTAATTCTAATGATTTAAATGTAAATCCAACATATGAACGTAGTGAGTTGAGTTTAGAAACAATTATTACAAGTCACTGTTCTATAATGGATAAAAAGGGTATAAAGGTTGAATTAGATAATAAAACTATACCTATATTATATTGGAATCCAAAATTACATAAAAATCCAATAAAACCTAGGTTCATATTTAGTGTTTCTAAATGTACATTGAAATCACTTCCTGTTTCAATTCATAAAAATAGACTTTATAGAAAATTTAAATTATAGAAAATCTAAAAACAATTATTAATTTTATTATTTAATTATTAAATTTTGATTTAGCATTATTATGTTTTGTTTATTTTATAATTATATTAAATACGTAGACTCAGTTAACTGATTTAATTTATAATAACTATTTATTTTATATATCATTATTTTAAATAAATCGACTTATTTATAGCTGACTTATTTTTAAGCTTTATAGAATATTAATTTGTTCATAACTGTGTAAAACATAAATCTAAATTATAAAAAAAGATATGAAATATATGCTTCGATATATTGATGATATATGTGTATTTAACTCTAATAATTTTTAACCAATAAGTGAACAATTTTATCCAGGTAGTCTCATTTTTAATAAAACAAATATTAATGATAAATAAGGTGTATATCTAGATATGAACATTAAATTAACATTAACTAAAACTACTATTAATTTATATCGTAAAGATGACATATTTAAATTTACAAGAAACATATTTTTGCATGAGCATTCATGCATACCATATAATATAAAATATAATACATTAAATAGTGAAATTTTAAGAATTGCAACAATATGTAATGATATTGGTATTCTTCAAAATCATTTAAATAATTTAATAGATGCATATTTTAAACTTTGATACTATAAAATAAAACTCTGAAAATAGTAAAATATAAAAATCAACAAAATAATAATAAAAATAAATTTAAAATCATTAGCAGAACATTTCATCATAAGAAATACGTCATCATATTTTTCTGTTTATTTCGTGTAATTTGTTATTTATTTATTTAATTATTTATTTATTGTATTATCACTTATTGCCACTGCTACCACTTATTGTCAAGCTTAATCATTCAATCCTAGATATGAACTATCTTATATAAATATATGATATCATATGCTATCTAAGCATGTAAAGCAAACTACAATAAAAGCAAAGTCATGTAAAGCAAAGTTATCCCATTATAACGATGCGACCGTTATAGGATTAGTACACTGGTGCTGATCGGATTCGAACAGAGTTCGAATCCGATCAGTACTAGTGTACGATGTAAGCAGATAATAACATGTCCAAACATGAAATGTAGATATGAATCAGCAGTGGATGAGACCTACCTAAATAGACTGATTAGTAGCGTCCATCTGTATCAAAACATAAACAATACCTGTGATTGTAACATGTGTCACAGCCATAAGAATTTCAGCTCACAGATGCAATCAAGTTAAATTATTAATTCAATATCTGGTTTATTATTAATTATCAGTATATTGATATATTTGATAGTCAACAATAGTCAATATTGATCAACAATTTTCGAGTCATCAGTTAGCTACATTTGACAATTTTCGATAGTCAACAGCTATTATCAGCATGTAAATTGCCCAAAAAAGTTTTTCTGGGTAAATATGTATAATGCTTTCAATTGCATATTTTACTTGGAGCAGTTGATCAAAAGTGTCAATTGTTTTTATTTAATATTTAGGACCGCATACTTTACTCTCAAACTTTGTTTAAAAGGACAGAAGCCTTTTTCGAAACTAGAAATTTTGAATTTGAAATTTGAAGATTTAAGGATACCAAATACGCTAAGTTTAATAAGCATGAGTTATGAATCAATGTTAAAATGTACTATAAAACATCACAAATTAAATATTCCTATAAATAAAGTCAAGAAAGAATTTGAAAAGAATGATGTTGTTAAATTGAATTTGAATGAGGAATGCGACGGTGTGATAACATTTAAATTTTAAGAAAGCTGGCAAAAACCATCGCAAATTTTATTTAATTGAATATTTCGATGCCTAGCTGGCATCATCTTCAGCAATTGTAAAGCAGTTTAAACTATCTTGCTAACAACTAATATTTACAATTGCTGATGATGATGCCAGCTAGGCATCGAAATATTCAATTAAATAAATTTTGCGATGGTTTTTGCCAGCTTTCTTCAAATTTAAATGATGTTGTTGTTTGTAAATCTGATGTTTTTTTAGTTGTTTTGAGAAAAGCCGAATATTTATTGGACCATTCAGTATTAAATAATTGGTTCAAACGGCTAAAAGGTGATCAACTTAAAGAAAACAAGCTGAATATAATAAATTTCTTAGAAAATTTCTTTTTTTAATTTCTTTTATAAAAAGGGGAAACTTATCTAATCCATGTTAAATGGGTTTATTTTAAGGAACTCAAATTGTTTGTACATTTTGCTGAAAGTCCATAAAACAGTCTATGATGCAAGTCCCATTTTTACAAGTTTATCGCGAATATGTTTTTAATAAATCAAATCAGCTAACTGAGTCTACGTATTGAATATAATTATAAAATAAACAAAACATAATAATGCTAAATCAAAATTTAATAATTAAATAATAAAATTAATAATTGCTTTTAGATTTTCTATGATTTAAATCAAGTTAAAATAAAAAATTGAAATTTAAAATAAACGTTATTATTAACGTTTTAATTAAACAAAACGTTATTATTAACGTTTTTATTATTAACGTTTTAATTAAACAATTAAACAATTGTTTAATTACAAAGTTAAATGATTAAACCAGCTAACTGAGTCTACGTATTGTTATATAATTATAAAATAAACAAAACATAATAATGCTAAATCAAAATTTAATAATTAAATAATAAAATTAATAATTGTTTTTAGATTTTTTATAATTTAAATTTTCTATAAAGTCTATCGCACAGTGATATGGCAGTAATAGACTGATCAGACGTGTATTACGTCGCTATAGTTGTTTTCGGTTGATAGAAACAGCAGTTATAATTTATCCAAATCAGTCGATAGTCTCTTTAATTAATTTTAATTGCAAATACATAGACAAATAGATAAATGCAATAAATATCGAAATATAACATATATTTAAAAATCGAATTAGGTGGAAACGTCTACAAATCTAATAATCTAATTCGTCAAAGTATCAAATTAAATCAGCTAACTGAGTCTACGTATTTAATATAATTATAAAATAAACAAAACATAATAAATCAAAATTTAATAATTAAATAATAAAATTAATAATTGTTTTAAGATTTTTTATAATTTAAATCAAGTTAAAATAAAAATTGAAATTTAAAATAAACAATTTTTATGAATTGACTTTAATTTTTTATTAATAATTTTTTAAAAATTATTACGAATGCTTTTAATAATAAAAAATATGTTTTTAATAAAAAACAATATGTTTTTAATAATATGAATATGTTTTGTATTATATTTGGCGAATATGTTTAGTATAACATGTTTAGTATAATATGTTTAATATAATAAGTTTAGTATAATATGTTTCGTATAATATTTCGCTAACATATTTCGCGAATATGTTTTTTAATAAACTAAGCGATGAAAATTTTTCTCGTCTGGGAGATAGGATTCTGCTCACAAAACGTATGGAGAATATTGACATCTCTGATAAAATAATGGTTTCACTTGACAAAATCTTTTTCACAAATATCCCATCTTTAGAGTCTATACGTTAGGCATCTGAATTATTAGTAAAAACGGAATTTGGAACACATTTAAGTTTAATAATTGTGTAACTCAAATTATTTACCACGAATATTAATTTTCAATTCGAAGGTGAAATGTGGGAACAAGTTGATTGTTTGTCTATGGCTAATCCCCTAGCCCCAGTGTTGCCGAAATATACATGTGAAAATGGGAGCTCACACATTTAAAGGATATGTATGCCAATCACACGTGGCTTAGGTATTGGATGATGCTTTTGCTCTTTTGAAGGAACCGCTTGACCCAGATTGTTTTTAGAATTGCTAAATAATGTTGATATAAATATTCAGTGTACATTAACGAAGGAAAACTATGGTATGTTATTCTTCCTTTATGTGAAGATAATTTGTTCTCCTACACACAGTAGAAACTGAGGTTTCCCAAAAAATTGGTAGCTATCCCAATATTGAAAGCTTAGAAAGTAATATTCCTATAATATGGAAATTCGGCACTATCGAAAATTCGATATTAAAATAAAATATTTTTTTTTAATTCTCTCACTAATTAATAACAGACGCTAATGAGTGAACAGCTTACTTATAATATTATCTCCATCGTTATTGCATGTTCGGTTATAGTATTTAATGACATCACCATATCTAACTTTTATGCAATTTAGAGATCATTTTAATGTTTGCTTTTAATTTTTACGTGGTAAGCGAATAAATTGTGGAATCGTGCTTTACTTGAAAAATTAGTTTGTATTTTTGAATAAAATTAGCATAATTAATTAAATTATTAATTTAATTTTACATATGATGTAGCAGAGGATATTGTGTCAATCACGATATTTTATTCTTTTTGAATAAGTGTAATGTGAGATTTGAAAAACACAAGTTTATAGTCAATAATAATTTATAGTCAATAATTTTGCGTCAATAATACGTATCCAGGTGGGTATATTAATATGCAACAAAACTTGATAAAAAATAAATTTAATTTCTTGAGCGGAAAATGTTTATAAATGGATAATAAATAATATACTTTGTATTATAATAAGATACTAAATAATCAAATTCATCAGAGGAAATACGTCCTTAACACGTATTTGGCCTCGCTGTTATGCTGGTAGAGGAGTTAGGGGTCGAAACCTGATAGCATAACAGTTCCTCCTGATGATTTCTTATCCTTATTCTGATACATCATCTGTTATTTATTAGTCAATTCATGAAAATGACTTTTATTTTAAATTTCAATTTTTTTATTTTAACATGATTTAAATTATAGAAAATCTAAAAACAATTATTAATTTTATTATTTAATTATTACTTTTTGATTTAGCATTATTATGTTTTGTTTAGTTTATAATTATATTAAATACGTAGACTCAGTTAGCTGATTTGATTAGTAAACTATTATTTCAAAACATGGAATGACATCCATTTAAATGTATAAAAGATGGTATTTATGCAAATTTTCGACATTAAACTAGCGTCGTTATCAAGCATCGAAAAAAATCTCAAAATAAAGCAAAAAACTGTATATGTGTAGCTCGAGCTCCAGGTTCGCTAAACATGTAGACAGTTTATAACCGTTAACTTAAGGTTGCAATGACGTTCAAAACACGCAAAGAGTTCGAGCGAATCTTCATCTTTCCGATCGATGGCAGAATTTTCTTTCTTAATCTTCAACGATTCGAAGATTCGGAGGTTGTTGACTGAACTATCGTGATTTAATGTCTTTGTATTTACATGGATGAAGTGTGTGGTCAGAATCTTACCGGATTCTTCTTATGGTTGTTGTTTGATGGCGCCTTTGTACTTGCGTTGTTTTAATCGATTATCTAATGTTTGGATTGCGTAACCAATGTATTTTGGTTGGCGCTACATTTAGCTTCACTGCATTGAATGGGTGCACAACATGTTACTTGTTGGTATCGATTTGCTCAATTTATATTTTAAATTTCAATTTTTTATTTTAAATTGATAATTTAAATAATTATAAATTTAATTGAAAACTATTATTAAATAACAATTATTTATTGTTTATAATTATGTTTATTATTTAGTTATTTATTATTTTATTATTTATTATTTATTAATTATTTATTTACTATTATTTATCAATATTTTTAATTTGTTTTTAATTCAGTTACCTGATCAGTAGCCTTTTTAAAATGCCATAAAATCAATGCCAGTTGCAGTTAAAATGCTAGCATTGTAGCATTTTTAAGAATTTTATTTTTATATATAAAAGAAAATAGTCCTCTTATGAATATATTGATATATTAATATATTGATATATGAATATATGAATATTATGAATATAATATTCATATAATATTCGTTAATATATGAATATATTGATATATAAATATATCAATCGTTATTCTATTAAATTTCTGGTTAATAATGAACTTTATAGAAAATCGTTGCTTATAACGATTTTTTATTGTGGGTATGACAATTGATCATTTAAAATTTGATCAAATAAAGATATTTTGTATTTTGTCCTGCTCTTAAAAAATTATCCCAGAAGCAGAATATTAATTAATTAATTTATATTAATGCTTTTTAAATTAAACCATTTTATAAAATGATATATGTCCGAACTGAACGTAAAAACGAGCTGTCAGTAAAATACAAATTAAATTAAACACGATTGTTTAAAAAAGCACGATTGTTACATTTCACAAGCAGATCTAACACGAAGTCTGATCAGTAAAAATATAGCCAGTCAAAAAATAAAACCATTAATATTTGCCGATTCTACTTTTACTATGATGACTAGATTACGAATCCACTGAAGGATATTTATTATATAAATAATTATAGTTAATTATTAATTATATTAATTTACATAATATTATGTAAATATAACTTACAAAATAAATAATATCGTCATAATTCAAATACGACGTTAAACTGAAATTTATGTACTAAAATATCACAAAATATACTATTACACTTTCTGATCTAAAGACGCTAGGTTTTACATAATCTTTTACGCAGGTCGTTTTAAACGTTTTGCTTTTAAACTTATCTTTAACAATATTTTAAAAACGTGAAAATGATAAACTTACTTTTATGTCTCGACAGATATATAAAACATGTTTGGTACTGTATAAGTATTTTGCTTCTAATAAGCTTCTTGGATGTGTACAAACAATTTAAACTTTTACCCGATTGCGGACAATTGTAAATGAGTAAACCTGTCGAACGTAATGAAGGTATTATATTAAATAAATGTCGACAATAAATCAAATATCTGTGATATATAGGAACTACTAAACATTATCTACCACAGCGTAAGTCACATTCAACATCACTACGAGAATTTACGTATTTTTACAACAGTTATCATTATAAAACATGACGTCTAACTTTGACACCATAACGCCTTACATTAAATTTTGAAATTGAAGACAATCTACAAGCTATATATTTAATTTAAAACTAGAATTTACTTAATTATTTAGCCTACTTGAATTGAATATTGCTTAGTCCTTACGTGAAGTCATTGGAATATCTTGTTCTCGGAATTTACAACAACATTATATCAATATGATTTTACGCCTAATTTAAACGGTTTATATTGAAACTAACTAGTCATCTATTAAGAAGTATAAAAAGAAACATTGAATGAAAAACATCGTTTTTCATTCGTTTTTCAAAGGAAATTTACTTTAAATATTATATTTCAAACGTGATTTTTGTAACTAATAAAGTTTTTTAAAAAAATATTAATTTTAGATATTAATAATCATGTTTGCAGTATTTATTTGAACTATAATATATTCGAACTTTAACGATTTATACAACCGGACTGTGTTGGTCATTTCTGTTGATGTAGGTGTTTGAATAAACGTATTGTGACTGTAACTTCAATATTATTTGAATTTATCTTGCAAACCCAAAGTACTGGGAAATAGTCAAAAATACCAAAATTTTGATTTTATCATAAATTCACTATTAGCTAACTATTTGTAATTAAATTATCATTAATAAATAATAATTAATTATAATTGATTATAAATTAATATTATATATTCATTAATTTTTTAAGTGGCTCATCCAATCACCCTGCTTAAAAGTATTTAGTATTATTAATATTTAATAATACTAAATATTATTTACTGTAGATATTATGTACAGTAAATATTATTTACTGTATTATTTACTTATTTATTGTTGCTAATGCAAACAGGCCGCTTCCAAGTCCACTAAAATAAACAAAAAATTAAAAAATTGATGTGTTTTAAGTACAAACTACGTAGCCAACGTTCTAACGATGAAATTCGAATCTTATTGCTAGCTAAGTTGCATGACTTGGTTTCTCAGTAGAAAGGTGAGAAGCGTGTATTTAAATTTAGTGAGGTTAGGCTGGCAACGAAGTTTAAGGAAAAGATAATTCCAAATGAGAGAAGTGCTCTGGAGGACGAATATTCAGCACCGTGCAATTGTAAGTGAAGATATTGATAGGGAGGATAAAGTAAACGAAAAGCGAGATATTCAGAGTGATTTAAACTCGATTCTGTACATTGAGCCAATTTAGGTTGATAAGTTTATTGGAGATTGAATTAAAACGCCGGGGTCGAATAAGTATGCGGGTTGCAGTGCGATGAAAGCAATACAGATGGGCAGTAACATAAGATGGAAGGGGGAGTTTGAGAAAGTTAGATACAATAGTCAAGACAAGGTAGCATGAGGGAGAAATTATTATTTTTATTATATATAAAAGTATCAATTATATGATGTTAATTATATAATTATAAATATATTTATTAAATCAATATAATATTATATTACAATAATACAAATTATTGATAGCAAATTATTGTTCTAAATGCAGAAGCTGGAACGAATTTCATTACATCCAGCTAATTAATTACATCCAAGTAATTTTCATTACATATAAATGCGATTATAGAGTTTATTGTGTAAACATTTTCATGCATATTAGCAAATCTTATATTTTTAAGCAATAAATCATTGGAAAGTAACTTTTTGAATGAATCAACAATGTTACTAAGAAAATAGCATTAAGGAGTCGAAATAGAAAATAACTTACAAAATAGGAAAATTCAACATTTGTTTATTCGATTGTCCATTAAATGAATTTAAACTTATTAATATTATGATTAAATATTAATAAATGAATATTCATTTATAAAAGCTAAAGTTAACTCGCATGTACCAATATGCATTTTCAGCTATTTATTTTACTTAAGCATAAGGTAAATATGATGTTATCTCTATTTCTCATCTCTATTAGCTAGATGTAGATATTAAACAGCAACACGAAAATAAAACATACCTTCAACAGACCGTATATGCATTGTATAAAATAACTTACGTTTATATACGTGGTGAAGCCGTATTTAGCTGATAGCATTCCTGATTACAAAAAATGTGAGCCCCACGTCTGAATAGAGAAAACACCTATCGCTTATTGATGACGTGAAGTGCAGTAGTTTAATTTAATAGGACTTTGGTATGCACACTAAAATAGTAGCACTTGCTATAATTAAAGGTCAAGCAGATAAAATAATAAGTTGTAGCTCATTTAAAAACAAATTGTCATTTTTGTAACTTTATACTTAATAAGAGTACAGTCATTAAATAATTGACTTTTAGTTTAACAACATTGATGTAGTTAAGGTATTATGTAATCTGATTTGTGATGAAATTGTAAAAAAAGTCAAAATAGGTATGGCATACAATAGCAAGGGGTGCATACAATGCGTGTATTATTTAAAACATTTCTGCACGCTGGTATACAGTATCAACGAACCTGTCATTTCTACAATCTTGGCAAAAAATATAAATTGTTAAAAAATTATAAAGTTTCTACTTTCGAAGTTTTTACTTTTGACAAAATATATATTAATTGTAGCGCACTGGCCTTCACTTTAAGGGAAAACTGAATAAAAACCTCAGATTTCCGAGCAAACAACTTACAAATCCGATCAGCTAAATGAGTTTACGTATCTTTTACTATTTATAAATTACAAATAAAGACAAATAAAATATTTACGTCTAAACAAGGATCCTACTTGTTTAGAAAAGCGTGTTCTTAACAACTTCGTAGGAGGGATGATGCAGTTGAAGTTTACAACGAAGATTGGTACGATAAAGTTCGATTCAGCAAAGCCTCTGTAAGTTTCATTTATCTTCTATCCAAGGTTTAAAGGCCTACTTAACAAATGAGCCCTATAATTGATAGTTACTCTTCTTTCTGACACAAACTCTCGTAGATTATTAACAGATTGTTGTTGTCTGTTATAACGAAAATTTATTTATTCGTCAAACATGGCCCTGATTTTGCAAACAAAATACGTTGTAATTACAACGGATCACAATGACTTACTTCTGTTGATATATCTTTACTGTTTACGAATGTACCATTACGTAAAGTTGTTAAAATGGCAGCGGAAGTACTGACTAAGTGTTCTTCACCCACTCTATATATCGAACAATAGATTGAATTGCTACATTGGTGCACATCAAAGAATGCTTTTGTATTTAAGAATAAAATATTTGATAAAGTTAACAGAGTAGCTATGAACTATCCATTGGGTACAACACTGATTAATATTTACATGCTCAACTGAGAGGAATATGTGAGCTTATTCCGAACTTGATCCATTAGTTGATATATTTCAATGATACCTTCGTGACGTTGAACGTTGACCCATCATCATTTGATATTTTGAAACTGTTTGTTACTCTAGAGACTCTTCCATTCAATGATGACTCACTCTCGAATACGACACACAGTCAATATCATTTTTGAATGTCCAGATAACAAAACACTCTAACGACATTAAAACCACCTAGCTGACATCGCAAGCCGGGAATACCTTTATACCCACCTAGCTGATATACAAAATTACCACAGCTGAAAATTTATTAACCCTACTTTTTTCATCATATAAACCTGCGATTTTGGAACAATGTAAGATATTGAACGTGTTAAGTCATCAGGAATATCCTGATGGGGCTTGCAAAAAGTCAGACGCCAATCGTTTGAGGTGTGTTGTTCATGAGAAGAAGTGCAGTAGGTAGTTGCACATCGCCGCATTCAATCTTCGTTCGGTTATCCTACATAAATGATGCAACCTGGAGTCACTTGCGTTACGGTTTTCAACAGGCCTTACGAACGTAATTATTTATCACCAGCAACCTTGTAATTTATCCGGATTATTCAAACGGAAAGCAAAATGTAATCCTCGTAGACAAGTTTACTGTACATCGTGCTGAGACTGCTGTTGCTCACATAAAGGGAGTTTATCAAGAGAAGCAAACAACATCAATACGCGGTGATGTGCACTCTGCTATATTTAATTATATACGTGATAATGATCACAAAATATTTTAACCGTTTGTTAAGATGATTAGACCTATCGATTAGATCGATTAAGGAATATATTTATATCAAATCAGCCACATCCAATGATGTGGCAACAAATCTAAATGGAAACTCCAATAACCAAAATAACATGAAATTCTTTCGTATCAGTGTTGTGCATATATGGTTAATATGTCATTTGCTTAATATGGACAATATCGTTGAAAAACTCGTGTATATGATGTCAACCAACCTAAAAAATGTTTATTATGACAAGAAATCAAATTTTGATTATAAATGAAACAATTAATAATTATTTAAAATTTAATATAATTTATATAAATTTTATTTAATTGTTAATTTATACTAGACTTTAAAATAAAAATTAATTTCTATGAATCTACTAATAAATAATTTTCGATGTATCCGAATAAGGATTAGATATAAAAAATAGTAAAATATATAAATCAACACAATAATATAAAGAATAAATTTGAAATCATTAGCGAAACATTTTTATGGATATTAAATAATATCAAAATAACGAAATTTTATTAATTAACATTCAATTTAAATCCTCAACTGTATTCTTTAAGAAAATAAATTGAATAATGTAATTTCAATTTAGTAATTGCTCTTTGTAATTTTTAGAGAAGGACAGAGAATCAAGTAAACGTTATTTTTGTTGTGGTGAATCTGAAGATATGATAGGATGCACTTCTGCTGAAGTTCATGTAGTGCGCGCTAAAGATATGATGCGAGGGTTTGTTCAAAACCCTCGCATCACACCTAAGTCACTAGAATCGTCAAATGCATCAGCTGGAATTTTCGCTCTCGATTGCTAAATGGTGAATTATTATTTAATTGATTGTTTGACCTAGATAAAGTAAATATGATACTGGTATTGCCATTTTCTGGAAAAATTATTAAAAATTAATTACAAACTCGTCACAAATGTATACAGTATATAATATATACAGTATAATCACAATTTTCCATAATTTATTGCTATATATTGGAATAAGACGTTCACAACGGCACGATAATCAAATTTTAAAATAGATATTAAATAATAATATATTAAAAATTTGTTCGGTCGACCGGAGATAAACAGGCAATGAGTTTCCTCTTGCAGCGAATTAGCGCAGCGGTGCAACAAGAAGACGCGGCTTGTTTTGCGGAGTCGGCAGGATAATCATCTAATATAATATTCACTAATTAGTGATTATATCATCAAGGATAATGATATAATATTAATATTATAACATTAATATTATATTATAATATTAACATTAATATTATCAATATTAATGATAATGATATCATATTTGATTCTTGATTAAAACTGTATTTGAAGAATACATGAAAACTCTTTGTTAAAATAGTTAATCAAGAAGCAATTTTCTTTAACATTTATCATTTGAAAAAATGTAGAAAATAAAAAATAATTGTTTTTTTCAATCGTTTGGAAAAAAAATTATATTGTGGCTGCTTACTATTTGCTAAAAATAAAATATTACTTATTATCCTGTGCAGTGATGTATTATGGTATTTAACTATTGCATAAATCTATTAGTGTTTTAGGCATCATACTAAAACATTGAAATTATACTGTACTAAAAGTATGTCAAAAATATAATCATCTTTTCCCATTTTTATTAATAAAATTTTCCCATTTTTATTAGTGATAGATAGGAAGGTTGAGCGTATTTATTAAATCAAGTTTTCTTTTGTCACACACGCACTTCTTCCGGATTCAACATTTACAAAATCCGAAAAGCCTTTTGAATTGTTTTTTAGTACTGGCAAAATGTAAAGTTTATAACGATATGGGTGAATTTGTTTTGCTCATACCCACCTATTTTATATATGGGTGAATAGGTTTATATGTTTATATGTTTTATATGTTTATCATATGTTTATCATATGAATAAATATTTTATGAGTTTAAAAAATAAAAATCCAAAAACCAAAATTCAAAACTAAATTGTAACATTTAGAATTATTTATTCTAAATATATTATAAAATATAAAATATTTATCTTGTTCCTTATCTTAGTTTGTTGACAATTGCAGAAGTACAACTTGTATTTTGCTGACTTATCCGAAGACATTTTCGTATTATATTATATTATTTTCGTCTCATATTATACTAATTTTTATTTCGAATATGTAATCGATTCTTTGGATTATTCTTTGCCTCTCATCCAAGAAAAGTCAACGTATCTTCGGTAGTATAAGATCGAATTATTTAAGTTAGAATACAGATTTAATGATGTTAATTAATTTATAGTGTTTAGTGTATATAATAATATTATATTTTAATATAATAATATTATATTAATATTATAATATTAGTAGATATTAAAGAAGCGTTAGTAAAATTAATTAATCTTATATTCGGAAAAAGATATACATATATATGTTATAATTAACATAGTTATAATAACTATAACGCATATCTAAAATTCGCACGTTTCTAGACTTCGCATATTAAATGTAAAAACTCAGTTCTTTTCACGCAAGGAATGATATTAAAGAAGCGTTAATACAATTAATTAATCTTATATTCGGAAAAAGATATACATATAGATATTATAATAAGTATAACGCATAGCTAACAAAAATTAAACCATCAAGTAAATATAAATATATGGATAAAATTGAATTATTAGAATCCTTAAATATTTTGATAAATCAAAATTATTTAAAAGTAGGGACATCTATATTTAGACAAGTAAAAGGTGTTCCAATAAGTGGTAATAGTAGCCCAATTATAGCTGACTTGTTTTTAAGCTTTATAGAATATGAATTTGCTCATATCTATGTAAAAACTAAATCTAAACAATATAAATATATGAAATATATGTTTCGATATATTGATGATATATGTGTATTTAATTCTAATAATTTTTATTCAATTAGTGAGCACATTTATCCAGAAAGCCTTATTCTTAACAAAACCAATATTAATGATAAAGAAGGTGTATATCTAGATATGAACATTAAATTAACATTAACTAAAACTACTATTAATTTATATCGTAAAGATGACATATTTAAATTTACAAGAAACATATTTTTGCATGAGCATTCATGCATACCATATAATATAAAATATAATTAAATAATGAAATTTTAAGAATTGCAACAATTTGTAATTATATTGGCTTTCTTCAAAATCATTTAAATAATTTAATAGATACAAATTTTAATTAAAATTAAAAAATTATTTAAATTATTTTTATATAAATTTTAATTTATACATATTTTAAACTAGGTTACTATAAAAATACAATCAAACAAAAAATAGTAAAATATATAAATCAACAAAATATTATTAATAATAAATTTAAAATAAATTTCACCAAAGAAAATACGTCATTAGCATGTATTTTACCTCACTCTTATGCTGGGTCGAGGAATATGTTCCAAAACCTGATAACATAGCAGTTCCTCCAGATGACCTCTGATCTTATTCTGATGCATCGTATGTTATTTTGTAGTCAATTCATAAAAATTGATTTTTTATCTTAAAGTTCAATTTTAAATTTTAACGTCGACATTATTTACATCGACCGTTACCATATCCCAATCTAAACATGCTAACAAGCTCTTCTAACATCCGTATCCTACAATTAAACATCGAAGGTTTAACTGCTGCAAAAAAAAGAGATATTACTTTACCTGCTGTCTCGACACAACATGTCGTTAATCGCCCTACAGGAGACGCACAGCAGAGGAGATGGGGATTTGATCATTCCAGGATCAATTTTTTTTTTAATTTTAACGTGTGGAAACACACATGTCAAGAAATTTGACGCAAGTCTCAACGAGGCAATGAGATTAATCAGTGGAGCAAGAAGGCCAACACCAATCGACTTACTTCCAGTGTTATCTGGTATACCACCAGCCGATATAAGGCGGGACGCAATCTGTGTCTCAGCAAGCCGATCCCTGAACACCCTACCAATCCCTGTTGTCAAACCCCGCCTCAAATCACAACATCCGTTCAGCAGACGTGTCAGAACTCTGTTCAATCTAATTAACACGAATGGAATTGATGAGCTTGTATGTAGGAGGTGGCAACAAAGATGGGAGAAGTCAACATCCCAACTACGCAGGTTCGTTCCTAATGTGTCACTATCTCCGATCGGTAAAAATTTGACTCGTTCACACTGGGTACAGCTAAACAGTCTCCGTTCCGGATACGGTCGATACAGAGGTTTTCTTTTCAAAGCCGGTCTTGTAACATCCCTAAACTGCGACTGCGGCATCATTCAAGCCAGAGAACACATTTTGGCTTGCCCGACGATCAATGAAAGAAGTTAATGCAGAATTCCGACAATGGATTGGAGCAACAACTTGTAGATTTTAGTCTGTGAGATTGATGTTATGTATTGCTTGTTGTTTTTTGATTTATACTAGATATATATAAACATCGAGCGGAATGTTTAAACGTCCCTGAACAATTTAAAAGCCCATTGATAACTTGATATAGATTATATAGCATCTTATATAACAATTACTAATTATTTATAATAATTTAATTATAAATAATATAAAATGCATATACTCAGTTAGTTGATCTAATTATGTCGTGCTCCTATCTTCTCAATAATATTAAATTTCTTATGATTGACATTGTAACTCTATTTATCCACTTTATCTAAGTAATTACGAAGGCTAAAATCATAACAGCATTTCCTAGTCTGCTTTACACATTCCTAAATCTGTACTACAGATCTACACATCAGAGCTGGTAATTGATATTTACATAAATTCACAATAATTGCGAATTTACAACAATAATTCGCAGTAATTAAACCTCAAATTACGTTCCACAAAATTATTACAATAAGAAAACTCAAATGATAATATTCCGTTGCATCAACCAATCGAGAGGGGAACGGAATATTAAAATTACGATTATTAATTTAGTACAATGTACGGAAAAATCAAAATAGAGAGTAAAATAATAATAATCGAATATGTAATAAAATGCTACAAAAGCATATTATGCTGATAGTAGTCTCGTCGATAAATGCTTAAATTGCATAGGGGCCGAAACCTGATAACATAGTAATTATCGTTATGACCTGTAATCCTTATTCTGATACATCGTATCAGAATTATTCTCATAATATGGCTGTGGAACCAGATCTACTTAATTCGAGGTTTTCTAACGTCGAATCATAAGATTCAAAGATTTGAATAATTCAGTAATATGCCTGATAATCATAATCTCTTTTACATTTTATATAGTGCATTGATATTAGTGTTGCAGGAAATAGTGAATACAATGGTCATATACATTAGTCGGAATGATAGTAGAACAGTTCATTTGCAACGAAGCGAATTGAGAGGTTTACATAAAATGGGTAAAAATACTTTAAAAGAATATTTATAAATATTAAAATAATTTTATAAAATATTTGTGTAAAAATAAACAGTTAAACTATCTTTATGAAAAATCATCTTAACAATAGATTAATGGAGAAGCGATACAAATAGCTTCTATAATTCTACAAATATGCAAGCTTCAATACTATATAATAAGAAATTAAAAGTAATTGCTAAGCAAACAATTTATCAATTTAACAAATTATTTATTCAGATTAGAATCTTGAATCTACGTATATAATTTACGAAATATAATTCTTAAAATAAATATTTTAAAGATTTTATATAATTCAGATGTTTTTATAACTTGGATTGTTTTCAACTAATTTTTATGAGTTTAAATTATTCATAGATTACATATAATTAGATTATTTTACTTAACAAAAATCACATATTTTAATTCAGTAAAGCATATATTTTACTTAATGGAAAATACTTAATAACAAAACATTGAAATACCTGTAGAAGCAAGAAGTGATTCCTTGCCAAATAGACATCGGCACTGGGCAGATCGTATGTGGCTGGATATCTTAGCACAACAGAACTTATAGTGATGGTCATTAGTTAAAGGATGTTTAGTTGAATAGTAAGTAAACTATCTATTTGTCCATTGGCGTTTCTCTGAATTCCATATCAACTTTAAACATTTTCATTAAGAAGGAATCTGCATTTCTAAAATACACAGGCGTATTTTAAATTGCAGTTGTGAACATATTTTAGTTGACATTACTCAAGGCGACTAAACGATATATCGGCAATTCGCTAAACAAAAGCTCAACTTGCATTGGTCTAATAAATGATACACGATATATCAGAATAAAAATTAAAAGTAATCAGGAGGAACTACCATGTTGACAGGTTTCAGCCCCTATTCCTCGACACAACATAAAAGCAAAACTACCAATGGCAATACTATGGCAATGATAATATATTGAATATATTCAATATATTTTATATATTGAATGTTCACTCAAACATATGGTTTTGCAAATTTGAATATATCATCTTTACGATATAAATTAAAAGTAGTTTTAATTTATATTTACTAAATATATACCTTCTTTATCATCACTGTTAGCAGTCAGCCTAGTGAGGAATTGCTATGCTATTAGGGTTCTTCCCCTATTCCACGACCCAGCATAGCAGCGGGGCCAAATGCATGTTAATGAGGTATTTCCTCTAATGAAATCTTATTTCAGTACGTTATTTATTATCCATAAACTTCCGCTTAAGAATTTAAACTTATCGTGTCGATTGCTATTTTTATTATAAAGCAATTGTTCAATTCGTTACAAATTGTTCAATTCTTAAAATTTTATTTTTAATTTTTTAAAAATTAAAAATGGTAGGCATGCATAATAACGATGCATTTGATAATTCATATGCACCTAGGTTTTATTAGATTTTTATGTAATTTTGGATTCCAATATAATATAGGTATAGTTTTATTATCTGATTCAACCTTTATACCCTTTTTATCCATTATAGAACAGTGACTTGTAATAATTGTTTCTAAACTCAACTCACTACGTTCATATGTTGGATTTACATTTAAATCATTATAATTAACCTCTTTCATCAGTATATCATAATAAAGCTTTTTGCATATGAAGACAAAGTTATTACTAGCTTTATCAATAGTTGTTATTATATAGTTATCCTTTAATTTAGTAAGTTCTTTATACATATCTTTATTAATTTTATCTTTCCTTTTGTAATTGTTTGTTATTTTCATTTTATTTTTAATTTTATCAAATATATAATCTTTCTAAATGTTTATCTAATATATATTCGAGCTTTCATTATTAATCAGCTTACAAAAGTAATCATTTAAGTTATTATATAACGAATTGTAAATTTTATTTTCATTGTAAATTTCATATCTAGATATAAACCTTCTTTATCATTAATATTGGTTTTGTTAAGAATAAGGCTTTCTGGATAAATTTGTTCACTAATTGAATAAAAATTGTTAGAGTTAAATACCCATATATCATCAATATGATGATATTTGATGGTATTTTTATAGTAACCTAGTTTAAAATATGTATAAATTAAAATTTATATAAAAATAATTTTAATAATCTTTTAATTTTAATTAAAATTTGTATCTATTAAATTATTTAAATGATTTTGAAGAAAGCCAATATCATTACATATTGTTGCAATTCTTAAAATTTCATTATTTAATGTATTATATTTTATATTATATGGTATGCATGAATGCTCATGCAAAAATATGTTTCTTGTAAATTTAAATATGTCATCTTTACGATATAAATTAATAGTAGTTTTAGTTAATGTTAATTTAATGTTCATATCTAGATATACAACTTCTTTATCATCGAGAACAAGCTTACCTGGATAAAAGTGTTCACTTTTTGAATAAAAATTATTAGAGTTAAATAAACGTATATCATCGATGTATTATCATCAATGTACATAAATCTCATTAATATATCGAAGCATATATTTCATATATTTATATTGTTTAGATTTAGTTTTTACACAGTTATGAACAAATTCATATTCTATAAAGCTTAAAAACAAGTCAGCTATAATTGGGCTACTATTACCACCCATTGGAACACCTTTTACTTGTCTAAATATAGATGTCCCTACTTTTAAATAATTTTGATTTATCAAAATATTTAAGGATTCTATTAATTCAATTTTATCCATATATTTATATTTACTTGATGGTTTAATTTTTGTTAGATAGGCGTTATAATTATTATAACATATATATGTATATCTTTTTCCGAATATAAGGTTAATTAATTTTACTAACGCTTCTTTAATATCTACTAAATCTAGATTTGTATAAAGCGTACTAAAATCGTATGTATTTATATTTTGAAAATTTATTCCTTTTGTCTGTTCTAAAAATTCTTTTGTAGAATTAATACTGAAATAGTGTTTTATACCAGTATTAATTTCGATTACCTTGCAATATTTTTTAAAGTGTGCTTTAATTACTTTAAGTATTTTATTCATATAGACAGAAAGTGGTTTTAATGTACATTTAAACGCACTACATATGAACCTAGGTTTTATTGGATTTTTATGTAATTTTGGATTCCAATATAATATAGGTATAGTTTTATTATCTGATTCAACCTTTATACCCTTTTTATCCATTATAGAACAGTGACTTGTAATAATTGTTTCAAAACTTAACTCACTAGGTTCATATGTTGAATTTACATAAAAATCATTAGAATTAACCTCTTTCATCAGTATATCATAATAAAGCTTTTTGCATATGAAGACAAAGTTATTACTAGCTTTATCAATAGTTGTTATTATATATTTATCCTTTAATTTAGTAAGTTCTTTATACATATCTTTATTAATTTTATCTTTCCTTTTATAATTGTTTGTTATTTTCATTTTATTTTTAATTTTATCAAATATATAATATTTCCAAATGTTTATCTTAGATATATTCGAGCTTTCACTATTAATCAGCTTACTAAAGTAATCATTTAAGTTATTATATAACGAATTGTAAATTTTATTTTCATTGTAAATTTCATATCTAGATATAAACCTTCTTTATCATTAATATTGGTTTTGTTAAGAATAAGGCTTTCTGGATAAATTTGTTCACTAATTGAATAAAAATTATTAGAATTAAATACACATATATCATCAATGAATCGAAACATATATTTCATATATTTATATTGTTTAGATTTAGTTTTTACACAGATATGAGCAAATTCATATTCTATATGGCTTAAAAACAAGTCAGCTATAATTGGGCTTCTATTACCACCCATTGTAACACCTTTTACTTGTTTAAATATAGATGTCCCTACTTTTAAATAATTTTGATTTATCAAAATATTTAAGGATTCTATTAATTCAATTTTATCCATATATTTATATTTATTTGATGGCTTAATTTTTGTTAGATAGGCGTTATAATTATTATAACATATATATGTATATCTTTTTCCGAATATAAAATTAATTAATTTTTCCTATGCATCTTTAATATCTGCTAAATCTAGATATGTATAAAGCGTACTAAAATCGTACGTATTTATATTCCGACAATTTATTCCTTTTGTGTGTTCTAAAAATTCATTTGTAGAAAAAGTGTTTTATAAAGCAATAATTTCGTACCCTGCAATATTTTTTAATATTTTTTGGACTTTTTTGTAATATTGCATTTCAATATAGTTTTATATTAATAATTTTATCAATAATTATTAACAATCAATAATTGTTTTATTATCTAATTCAATCCAGTATTAATTTCGATTATCCTACAATATTTTTTGAAGTGTGCTTTAATTACTTTAAGTATTTTATTCATATAGACAGAAAGTGGTTTAATGTACATTTAAAATCACTTCATATGAACCTAGGTTTTATTGGATTTTTATGTAATTTTGGATTCCAATATAATATACGTATAGTTTTATTATCTGATTCAATTGTTATACTCTTTTTATCCATTATAGAACAATGACTTGTAATAATTGTTTCTAAACTCAACTCACTACGTTCATATGTTGGATTTACATTTAAATCATTAGAATTAACCTCTTTCACTAGTATATTTATTGATGGTTTAATTTTTGTTAGATAGGCGTTATAATTATTATAACATATATATGTATATTTTTTTCCGAATATAAGATTAATTAATTTTACTAACGCTTCTTTAATATCTACTAAATCTAGATTTGTATAAAGCGTACTAAAATCGTATGTATTTATATTTTGAAAATTTATTCCTTTTGTCTGTTCTAAAAATTCTTTTGTAGAATTAATACTGAAATAGTGTTTTATACCAGTATTAATTTCGATTACCTTACAATATTTTTTGAAGTGTGCTTTAATTGTTTCAAGTATTCTATTCATATAGACAGAAAGTGGTTTTAATGTACATTTAAAATCACTTCATATGAACCTAGGTTTTATTGGATTTTTATGTAATTTTGGATTCTAATATAATATAGGTATAGTTTTATTATCTGATTCAACCTTTATACCCTTTTTATCCATTATAGAACAGTGACTTGTAATAATTGTTTCTAAACTTAACTCACTACATTCATATGTTGTGTTTATATTTAAATCATTATAATTAACTTATTCCATAAGTATATCATACTGAAGAGATATATCATATGATATATGTCTTCATATATCATATGAAGACATGTGTATGAAGACATCAGGATATATGTATAGTTTTATTATCTGATTCAATCGTTATACCTTTTATGATTGTTTCTAGACTTAAATCACTACGTTCATATGCTGAACCGTAGATTTACAATTACAAAACATCTCAAGAATTTAAAATGACTCTGTCATTCAGTATAATTTATCAAAAAAAGGTGTTCTGCATATTAACACAAAATTATTACTAGCGTTATTATTCCTTTAGATTAGTAAGTTCTAAATACATATCATTATTTATTTGATCATTCCTTTTATAATTGTTTATTATTTGTTTCAAACATTTATTTTTTTGTATATTTAAAAGCACCACTAGTCGTGTTTTTATTACCACTTTAGTGGTAATAAATTCTTGATTGTGAGTTATAATATCAACGAGTTTATAATTTTTATAAATAAGAATTTATATTTTTTATTTTGTAAAAAATATATTTTTCAGTTTTTAGTAATATTCGTGTTTTATTATTGTTTTAAGGCGTGCTCTATAGCATGCATGTTCAAAATATTTAACAGAAACTAAACATGTATAGCAGATCGTATTTATTTGAAGATATTAAAGAAATAGATTTAAAAATATGGGAATATTGAGGTTTTAGACTAAAATTGAAACATCAATGACCAGTTTGATGAACAGTTTAGGGCACAGAATAAAGCTTTTTGCATATGAAGACAAAGTTATTATATAGTTATGCTTTAATTTACTATGTTCTAAATACTTATATATATTACAATGTTTTTCGTCGTATATTGTTGTCACTGCTGCATTAAATATGGTTACTTTTTAATGATTATGGTAATCTTCCATGCAATATAGTCAATGTTATTATTATGTTTTTTATATTTATTTCCAAATTTAATCTAAGATGTATTTAAGCTTTCGCTATTAATCAGCTTACCGAAGTAAATCATTAGAGTCGTTATATAACGAATTGTAAATTTTATTTTTATTGTTATTATTTTGACTCATTTCGAAAATCACTTATATGTGTTCGTCGCTAAAATTGATGATACATTTAACAAAATACCTTCTATCCCTATTCACAGCTTCCCAACAATTATGGTATTCCCAAAAGGTGAAAATGTTCAGCCAATAGTTTACGGCAGAAATCGTACTTTAGAAAGTTTTATCATTTTTATTAAATCTGAAGGAATATCAGAATCAGCAATTGTGGACAAAGATAAACATCATTATAATTATTATTATCATCATTATTTTGAGAGATCAACGACATGTACTGACATCCAGGCAAGATCAGATATTGTTTGCCGGGGTTTATTAGGCGGGAAAATGGTGCGGTCCTTTTTGGACATTTGTATATACAACCCACTTGCACCTTCATATTCCAACAGAACACCCCGAGAATGCAATGTCTACCACGAACAAAATTGCAAAGTACGCTGAACGAATTAACGAAATCGAACGATCCGCTTTCTTTCCTATGGTCTTCTCCGCTACCGGTGTAATGGCACCAGAAGCTGATAAGGTAATGCGCTGGATGTCCACAAAAGTTGCTGAGCGAAGAACACTGCCTTACAGTGATTGCATAAGAGCCTTGCGAACACATATATCACTTACACTAGCAAAATGTGTATCGATGTGCGTGAGATCCACAAGAATGAGAACACAATATCAAATGACAGAAAATCGCACCGGAAACAATCCAGAAAGGATTGTTTTGCAATGATTTCGATTGACCGTTATTAAAAATTTTAAATTTTAAATTTTGAATCGAAAGGCCCATTAGCGGGAACCTTAATTGTATATGTTGTAGAACTTACGATATTATTAATAATAATTTTTACATATCATCATTAATTCGTGTTGAAGATTTTAATGACCTAAAAAAATTTTTTTAGTGACCTAAAAAAATTTTGGTTTCTTATAAACATACAATTGAGATATACTAACATATAAGGACTGCAATTGGTACAGAAAGCCGTTGCTCCTGCGAAACCTATTTATTATTATCACTACTAATAGTGTGATAATAATATTGGAATAAATATAATTTTGGAATAAAGCTACTCGTCCCAAACGTTTGGTGCAATTCAATTCTGTTCTTAAACAAAATAAATGCCCAAGGGCAAGCCTGCGACAACTCTGAAATGCTGTTCATGCAACGGCCCGAATGCTAAATGTAAAGGATGTCGATGTGCTAAGCAGAATATCCTATGCTTGAATTGCTCAGCTGTGAATTGTTCCAATCGTGAAGTAAATTGCTCCGCAACAGCTTCCAATAATATTGCTATGTCCATATTGAGTAAACCGAATTCAGATTGTGAAAACTCTGATCATCAGCATTGTCCTCTTAACAACCATATAAATATAAATTACACAATGAATACTCGTCAAGAGTCCTATGTATTGTCTATACAGGATATATTCTCGATCGTCATACATTGGAAACCTAACTTATTTCGACTTCCAAAATGTTCAGAGTCCAAACAATTTATATCAGAACTTGCACGCATATTCAGGGATTCTCTCACTAATTCGGAAACTTTTACTAAGTACATCATCTTTGGACATCTTATTCTTCAACGTAATTCTCGTCAATCTCCCAAATCATTGAAATCAACTTTATCCCGACGATTGGACATGTGGTTCAATAATGACTATGCTGGATTATACGCTGAAGCCTCGGCCCTTCAAAATATGAAAGCCTTAAAAATTCAACCTTCGAAGTCAAGAGATTGGCGCAAAAAATTCGTCTCATTGGTTGAAAGCTCTAGACTGAACACAGCAATGCATCTTCTAGACAACGATTCTTATGATGGCGTTCCTTTGCAACCAGAGGATGTGATTGGTTCTAAAACTGTTCGGGAATTATTACTCGACAAGCACCCTGTACCGAGCCCATTAGTTCCTCATGCTGTTAACTGGTCTTTCCCAATCACAGTTCCAAATTTTCACCCTGTGATTTTTGATTCAATCGATAGTGAATTGATAATTCGTATGGCTAAACGTGTTAAAGGTGGAGCAGGTCCCTCCGGCATTGATGCACAGTCATGGCTACAGATGTTAACTAAGTTTGGTCACGAATCTGCTGAATTGACTAAAGTTTTGTCAACGTTCGCAAAATCTTTAGCTACTGAGCTTATGCCTACTAATGTTATAAATGTATTGGCTTCAAGCAGATTAATAGCCTTATCCAAAAAATCGGGAATAAGGCCTATTGGTATTGGCGACGTTAGTAGGAGAATAATGTCGAAAGCCATTCTTTCTATAATTTCCAATGATATTCAAGAAGTGTGCGGACGGTTGCAAATGTGCGCTGGTCAACGAGCTGGAGTGGAGTGCGTCACGCACGCAGTTCGCGAATGCCTGTTAAAAGATCCCGATGCAGTTCTTCTCACTGTTGATGCAGATAATGCATTTAACAGAATAAATCGAAAGGCAGCTCTCGCTAATATATCACGCATTTGTCCCTCTATGTCTACTATACTACACAATTTTTACGATAACCCTTCAAATTTTTCAACTGGTGATAGTTTCATCAAATCCCAAGAGGGATTTACGCAAGGTGATGTACTTGCTATGCCAGCTTTTGCCGTAGCAACCCTGCCATTATTGTTGAACATTACTGAGGAGTTTCCTAACATCAACCAATTCTGGTACGCGGATGATGGCAATTTAATCGGCGAACCTGTGCAAATTTACAAGGCTTTTAAATTCTTGTGTGACTACGGCCGTGCTTTCGGATTTCATGTCAACAGCAACAAATGCGTTCTACTAACTAGTCCCGAAAATGCAGATAGTACCCGCAAACTTTTTAATGAAACGGGAATCGACATTGTTGTCGATGGCACATTAGTACTCGGTGCTCCTATTGGAACAGATGATTATATAAATAAAACTACGGAACAAAAGATCTCTAATTATTGCTCATTAGTAAATCGTCTTGCTGACGTGGGTATTCTTGATTTGCAGATAAGCTATACTAGTATGACCAGATCGCTTCAGCATAAATGGATTCACTTGCAAAGAACCACAAACTGTTCAATTGGTAGTTTCGATGATCTCTATGACACCATTCAGAAGCGTTTTGATAAGCTTTTTAATTTGAAATTGCCTGACGACGATTATTTATGGCCGTTATTTACCCTTCCGATAAGACTAGGTGGTCTAGGTATTGCTGACCCACGTTTTACTGCGATAGAAGAGTTTAAAAGCTCAAAAGATATATGCACTCCTTATTTAAATGGCTTATACGGTGTGGACTTAAGGACTGAACAATCCAAACGCATTGCCCTTATAGGCACTTCAAAGATTGATCTTCAAAAGTCATTGCTTAGAGATCGAGTAGCTAATGTTGGTGACAATTTGTTACGTATTATGGAACATCTACAAGTCAAAGGTGCCTCGTCATGGCTCTCCACATATCCTACGAGTGATCGTTGGACTCGAGTTAGCAATGTAGAATTTCGTGATGCACTTGCAGCTCGATATCATAGACTACCACTAGACGCGCCCTCTCATTGCCCCTGCGGTGAACATAATTCTCTGGCTCACTCACTTACCTGTCCCACCGGAGGTCATCCATCGATAAGACATGATTCAATTCGTGATATATTTTCTAAAACCTTGACAGAAATATGTGATAATGTGCAAAAAGAGCCAACACTACTGCCAGTAAATTCTAGTATTCATTTCGAGCGCATATCTACATCTCGCGCTCATGATGCACGTTTGGATATCGCCTGCTGTGGTTTTTATGGAAGTCGTTCGGAGCGAACTTTATTTGATACTTGCGTTTTTAACGTTTTCGCTCCGTCCAACCTTTCGAAATCCGCTGGGGCTGCTTTTACATATCACGAAACACGTAAATTCGCTAAGTATCAAGAGAGAGTAACTGCCATAGAGAGGGCGAATTTCGCACCTATCGTGTTATCATGTTTCGGTGGAGCAGTAAAATCATCTGCACAATTAATTCAGAGAATTGCACAGAAGATGGCAATAAAAAACAATCATTCCTACTCAGAAGAATTGACAAAATTACGGTCAAAGATTGGAATTCAGTTGGCTCGTTCAATTTCGATGTGTATTCGCGGTCCTCGTTCTGCTCGACATCGACCTGCAAACTCAATGAACTAAAATTCATAGTATAACTGTATTTGTTTTTTTTTAAATAAAAAAAAATTATTTATCTATCAATTCGAGAGAATATATCAGAGAATAAATGGCATAGAGAGTTTGTGAGATTGATTCGAAATGGAAAAATAAGACGGGCGATGAAATTACTAGAAACGGGTACTACTCAATCGGTTTACATAGACTATGCGACATGATTGCGGATGGCAGCGTGATGCAAGTACTCCAACACCTACATCCGGATGCAAAGGCTGTAGAAGCAGAATGTATTTTCAAATCAAAATTACCCGATTGTAAAGATCATCATCACACTATTTTCTTTTCAATAGACAAAGATGCCATTCGGAGTGCCGCAAAAAGAACACGTGGTAGCTGTGGGCCTTCCGGTATGAATGCGGTTGATTGGTGCGACGTGTTGCATAATTATAACCACCAATCTCTCTGTCTTTCTAATGCTTTGGCCAATATTGCGATACGCATTGCAACTGACCACGTCAGTGAGATAAATATGCAGGCGTTATCTGCAAGCAGACTAATTCCCTTAAATAAGAATCCAGGGGTTCGGCCAATTGGGATAGGGGAAGTGAGTAGAAGAATAATATCGAAAGCGATATTGCTCACGGTGTCTGACGATCTTCAGAATGTCGCAGGGAACAAACAGCTTTGTGCTGGACAAAGGTGTGGCGCAGAAACGGTGGTACAATCAATTAGACAAACATTTTCGACGAACTCGCAAAATTGTGTTCTACAAATAGATGCGAGGAATGCTTTTAACGCGATCAATGGGCAGTTATCTTTAACCAACATTGAATTCATGTCCGTCCATACATAACGCTCTGGAAAATTAATTCCAGCGACCGCCCATTTTATGTGTTGAAGACGAATTCGTTATATCGAAGAAAGGCTTTACTCAGGGAGATCCCCTTGCGATGGCCGCTTTTGCCGCAGCGTCAATTCTTTTGATACAGGATCTACAGCGATGTGCCAGCAATGTGACACATCGTTGGTACGCGGATGATGCTTCGTGTATCGGTTCACTTGAGGATATATCGCTTGTATGGAAGAGGTTATTGACGATCGGTCCGAAATATGGATTTCATATAAACGTCCCGAAATGCAATTTATTAATACATTCAAATAACCTGGACGAGGCCAAACAATTATTCAGGGAAACGGGCTTGAACATCACGCCAGAAGGAATTGTAGTTCTTGGGTCTCCTTGTGGAACAGCCGAATACATTGAGAATTTTGCGAAATCAAGGATCAAACTTTGGGTTAGGATGGTGGAAAACATAAGCGAACTCGCAGAAGTTGATGCTCAAATAGCCTATTACGTTTTTGTTCACCCGCTTTAACATAAATGGAGGTACTTAATGCGCACATGCCCTACAGATAGATCATGGTTCACACCTCTTGAGAAATCAATTACAAAAATTCTTCTTCCCAATTTACTTGGACCAAAACAACGTCGAAAAAGAAATCATGGAGATATGTATGCTGCCCACGAAATATGGAGGAATATGTATATCAAATTCCATAGAAGAAGACGAGATGATCAGCATTCGATACGGATATGTACGCCCCTAATTATGGGAATATCGGGAACATGTTTAGGGAATGCTCAGAAATGTGCGGTTGCCGAGATAAAACAGGAAAGAAATTTAGCATCTCGCCTAAAATATGAGAGGATATTGACAAGTTTGGACACCGAGAAGAAGCAAGTCGTGATATAGACTTCACAACGTGGGACGTTATCTTGGTGTAACAATCAACCGACACACGACAAACATACACAACTGACCACCCAAGAATTTCAAGATGCCATGTGTGCTAGATATAATCTTACACTAAGAAATGCAACACAAAGATGTGCATGCGGATCACCATCTACAGTTGATCATGCTATGTCATGTCGAAACGGAGGTGTCACAATTATCAGGCATAACATTGTTCGTGATATTTTAGCTAACGAACTCGCTAAAGTGTGTTGTGATGTTTCTACAGAACCGATATTACAACATGTACCCCGAAACCACGTATTTGAGAGATCAACGACATGTACTGACATTCAGGCAAGATCAGATATTGTTTGCCGGGGTTTATTAGGCGGGAAAATGGTGCGGTCCTTTTTGGACATTTGTATATACAACCCACTTGCACCTTCATATTCCAACAGAACACCCCGAGAATGCAATGTCTACCACGAACAAAATTGCAAAGTACGCTGAACGAATTAACGAAATCGAACGATCCGCTTTCTTTCCTATGGTCTTCTCCGCTACCGGTGTAATGGCACCAGAAGCTGATAAGGTAATGCGCTGGATGTCCACAAAAGTTGCTGAGCGAAGAACACTGCCTTACAGTGATTGCATAAGAGCCTTGCGAACACATATATCACTTACACTAGCAAAATGTGTATCGATGTGCGTGAGATCCACAAGAATGGAAACACAATATCAAATGACAGAAAATCGCACCGGAAACAATCCAGAAAGGATTGTTTTGCAATGATTTCGATTGACATGATTAAAATTTTTAAATTTTGAATCGAAGGCCCATTAGCTGAACCTTAATTGTATATGTTGCAGAACTTACGATATTATTTAAATAAATAAATTATATTTATCTATCAATTGTCATGCTGTTTCTTTAAATAATTATAATTTACCTCTTTCGTCAATATATCATAATAAAGCTTTTTGCATATGAAGACAAAGTTATTACTAGCTTTATCAATAGTTGTTATTATATAGTTATCCTTTAATTTATTAAGTTCTGTATACATATCTTTATTAATTTTATCTTTCCTTTTGTAATTGTTTGTTATTTTCATATGTTGCGTTTACATTTAAATCATTAGAATTTACTTCTTTCATCAGTATATCATAATAAAGCTTTTTGCATATAAAGACAAAGTTCAAAATGCGTGGCAATAAATGAATAAGATGAATATTTAATAAATGAATAAAATGATAAACGAAAATTATAACACAAAAATGAGTTAAAAATTAAAATTTGAAATTTTATGTAATGACATGATGTATAGGATATGTTAGTTTTAAAATGCATTTTGCCCATACGAGAACTGTAATAATTAATTTGACGTTAAGGCCAATCTCAGTGACCCTTTTTATTAAAAAATGTAAGCATTGAAACCTCACAGGCATAATTACGTAGAATTCAGGAAGAATTCATTGACTTTCGCAAATGTGGCTATCAATTTGTATTTTTAAAATTTATTACTTTTGTTAAAATGAATAAATTCAACAAATTCTTTTGTTGAATTAATACTGAAATAGTGTTTTGGAACAATTTCTTGTAATAATTGTTTCTAAATTTAAATCACTACATTCATATGTTGAATTTACATTTAAACCATTAGAATTAACTTCTTTCGTCAGTATATCATAATAAAGCATATTGGCATATGAAGACAAAGTTATTACTAATTTTATCAATAATTGTTGTAATCTGAGTTTTAAAAGCTATTTCGCCCACACGAGAACTGTAATTATTTATTTGACGTTTTGGCCAATCTCAGTGGACCTTTGCCTAAAACTATATACAAAAATTGAAATCTCACAAACATACGTACGTTGAATCCTTTCTCTTACATCACTGATGTGAATTGATTCAGTATCGTTCGATGGAAATAATCAATCTCGTTTTTAAGCTTACTGATATTATTAAAATCTACTTTATTGTTAATGATAAAAGCATGATTCAAAATGGCGGGTAAAATGTCGCTTCTCCTTACAGCTGAACAATGCCCTTTGATCTTTATTTATAATGGGCTTTTAGTCTGTCGAACTAGAATAGTATTACAATCTTTATATTTTATTTGATATTCTATACATGTTGTTATGTTCTTTTTGCCCTGCATTTAAATTAAACATCGACGTCAAATTAGGTTTGGATGAACAATATATTATTGTTTTATCATTGCTATTTTTCATTAGATTGTCTTCTACACATTTAAGACTTGCATCATCCACAAATGCTAAACGTATACAAGACGTAATCTTCTTGGTAACATCCACACTAAAATTCTTCTTTTTTATTATAACTATTTTTATTTAATATCAGCTTGATGAATTGCCTATTTTGAGAAATCACGATTTATTAATACAGCTTTCACTATTTTTCTTTGACGTCTACCAACAAATCTCTCAGAGCATATTTGCAAAGGTCTAAAAAGATCACTATAGCTGCATATTTTAATATTTGGCAAGAGTGCGGCTCGACCATACAGGTGGGCACCAATTGATGCCTAGTTATCGATAATCCTCCGTTTAAATCTTATGATTTCGTCTTACCATAACACCCAGAAATGCAATGGACTTTGTAAAGTTCTAGGTTTGAACTTACCATTGAATAGCTAAATCCTTTTATTAAGTGTATTCCTGATGTTTTCGTTGTTTTCTGTTTTATTAAATGTCATAAAAACATCGTCGACATAGCTCTTATATGAACACAAAGTTGGTAAACGGTTATAAATATCTGCTTCCTAATGATCCGTAATTACGTATATGGACCTAGTTATGGTCCATAACTAGGTCCATAACTAGGACATAGTTATGCTTAACTAGGTCCTAACGGCGATCACATCGCCACATCATCAATTTGTTCATATATGTTATTTTCAAAAGTAAACACAGATTTTTTCATACGTCATAACACAAGATTTTCCTTTCAATACAATTTAATTTCGGATTCATAAAATTCTCAGATAAAATTAACGATCCCAATTGAATTGATGGTCTTGACTGTACGTTAGTAAAGAGAACAGTATTAGAATATTTCTAATATTATCGTTACCAATTGATTTCAATTCTTTATTATAATTACAAATATTTTGTCCAAATGGCGGCATCAAAATTGTTAGAGATCACTGTACGGAATAATAGTTTTACATTCGAAGACAAGCATTGAAAAAATGAAGGCACAGCAATGGGTACATAATAAGCACCAGTACAGGTCAACATATACTGGCGCACATGATAAAATCTAAGATATTGGAAAACTCTCAATTAAACATCTACTATACGGTCGATATACCGATTACATTATAATCATATGGCCATACGGTGCAGACAGTCTTAAAATTCTTATGGATTTATTTGATAAAGAAAATATTTCTTGTGCATTTGCAACATCCAATTTCTTTTGCTGATGACAAATCTTTGTATTTTAGCTCTAATGTTGCAATATGCAACTTGAACCTGCAAACGTTAGCGCCTGGTAATTTGAAATTCTTCGCCGTTTCATTAATAATTCTGATATATTTATTCAATGTCCTGAGTGTCGAGTGGTAATCCAGAACTATTACCGCAAATTTTTCCTCCTCGGTTGTTATTTTTGGGTAGCCATTACGTACTCGTTTAATTTCTTTCTGTATTTCCATGTCGATATCCCCTTGATTAAAAATTACATACAAGTTGATAAATCTAGTGTTCTCTATCCCTTGTGCTGCTACATTATTATTATTAATGTTTCAACAGCACATAAAAGCATGGCTTAATTGGCTGGTTCACTGCAGAAAAAAGAAAATATAATAAAAGTATCACAAATACGGAAAAGCAGCTTTCCCCATGGCATCCTCCATCCGTAATTTCTTTTTGAATTCGTTGATATTGCTACTGCACACTGTTGACTCTCCAAGCCTATTCCACAGAGATACAACTCGCCGATCAAATTGGACAGCTCGTGATTTTCTTATCCTTTCACGTCGCAGGGTTAAACCATGGCCTCGGAGGATATTGGATGATCGCAAATGAAGACAATCTCGAAGTGGATGATCCAAATCATTCAGAATTTGCCAGACCATACTCATATCGATGTACCGGCGGGTCCACGTGACAGTCTCAAGTCTAAGTGCTTTTAATCGATCAGGGTACGACAAAAATTTCAGTTGCGGTGCTAGCTTGGTAGCTCTATGAAGTACCCTCTCTGAACTAATATGTTCTTTTGAATTTTGGGGATACACACACGGCGCAGCATATAGAAGACGGCTCAACACATGAGCAAAGATTAGCGGACGTAGGGCAAATTGATTGAGTGAAATGAAAGTGCGTCGAAGTTGACCGATTATCCCCAACGCATTTGAACAAGCATGTTCAGTATGTGTGACGGTACTCAAATCACTGTTTATCCACACTCCCAAGTCCTTATATTTGTTCACTCGTTCTATATCACTGCTTTGAAATCTATAATTAACTAAAGATTGAGCATTTCCGCCACGAACACGTAAATGTTTGCATTTTGATATATTTACAATCAACCTATTGAGCAGAGCCCAATTTTCGACTTCATCGATATCCCGTTGCAGTTTAACTATATCATTGGGTGAACGAATTGCCCGCCAGATTTTCAAATCGTCTGCATATAAAAGCATCCGAGAATCAATAAATTCCGGGATATCGTTGATGTAGACACTAAATAACAATGGACCCAATACTGAACCTTGAGGCACCCCTATATTACATGGCCGCGAATAAGAGTAAAAATTATCTACATGCACACAATAACTACGATTGCTTAAAAACGATTCAATCCATCTAACAAGCAAAAATGGAATGCCACTTTTCTCTAGTTTATTTAGGAGGAGTCTATGGTCTACTCTGTCAAATGCCTTAGAGAAATCGAAGAATATGATGTCAGTAGCAATTGATACTGCTTTATTAGCTGACCAATCAAGATGGGCAGCGAGTAGATTAGTAACTGTCGAATAACCCTTACGGAAACCATGTTGCTCAGAAGCTATTACATTATTCTCACTATAAAACTTGACCATATAACCATGTATAATTCGCTCTAACATTCTACAACATAAGCAAGTAATACTTACTGGTCTATAATTGTCTACTGAAGATCTACATATTTGAAATGCCCGGCGTATTTTATTTCTAATTAATGATCTCTTGTGCTTGATAGGTGGCCGCTATTCGCATGAAGATATAGAGGTTTACACCCTGATTTCCTGTACATGCTTGTGATAGTTAGTGAATTCATCTTTGTATCGATAAACTGTATTGGAGGCCAACTTTCGCTTAAATTTCAAGTTTCCAAAATCATTTATATATGATAAATAAATTTCTAGATATTGTTTACTTTCGTTCTACATAAGAAAGATGTCATCTATATTTCTGAGCCAACAATATGCTTATATTGAAAATTACTCGTACGTTTTTCATACTAATTACTACAACATGAAGGAGACTGAATGCTGATCAGTTACTACTTTGAATTGTCTGGCTATGACTCCGTTTTCGTAGATTTCTACGATAGCGTGAGATTCTTTTTCGATTGCTGAGTATTTCTGTTCGTAGTGCGTAAGCGTGCGCGAAAAGAAAGCCACGGGTTTGCCTTGTTGGTTAAGAGACGCAACAATAAGTTTGTACGAAACATCGGTTTCAACGATCAGCGGAATGTTTTTATAAATATAACTCAGGTAGGAATTAATAACGTCTTCAAGCAATCGAATTCTCGTACGCAATTGTTGCTAATTGGAAACTGTAACACATTGCCTAGCTGCTTAATCTTCTCTGAATAGTTTGGAATCCAACAGGAATAGTAGGGAAACAATCTCAAAGCTATCATTAATTATTTCTGATCTGACGGTATGGGTAAGTTTTTTTAGAGGCACCAACCTCTCAAGATCTGGTTTGATCACGCCTCTAGCAATGTTGTATCACAGTGGATTATTTCTTCTTGAGCGAAAACATTTAAGTCAATCCGTTTTCCTCAGCAACTCTAAAGAATCGTTTTAAATTTATATCATGGAGCGTTCTCGTATTTCCACAAATTATAACGTTATTCATGTATATAAAAGTATCCATAAAATTGTATTTATCGACAAGTGTGTCCATTAGGCGCTGAAAACATTCGATTGCGTTAGTGAGACTGAATGGGATAGGGTTAATCCCATTCAACCCTATCCCATTAGGGTTGAATCACCTCCCTCTCGACGTCCGCAGGGCTCCCTCCAATAAAGGAGAAAGCGCGGCGGACGTCGAGAGGGAGTTGATTCTAGGCGGGTGGGGCGGCGACGAGGAAGGATCGGATACCGTAGTTGTTAGAGTAATTGGGAACGTAGAGTAAGAGGAAATGACGGGATGCACGTAATTGGGAACGTAGAGTAATGGGGAGCCGACAGCGATGGGACAAAAAGTTACGAGAAGGCGGAGTTCGATACTGATGTGGATGGTAGGCCAGGAGAGTTGGGCGAAATGTATGGATGTGTGGTCGAAGCGATGGAGATGTATGAGCACTCGAACGGCGGAGTTGATGATGCGTCGTATGGGTATGATGGATTTTGGAGAATTGGCGAAAGGGCTGAGGCAGTAATCGATTTTAGGGAAGAGAAGTGATGAAAGAAGAAACATACAAGAACGGAAGTCGATAAGAAGGCGGATACGGCGGATTTCACGGAAAATTAAGTTAGACGAGCTAACCTTGTCACGGACAAAGGTTTAAGGGAAAGGTGATCATCGAAATCGAAGCTTAATAAAGTGAGATTATGGACTATGGGGATGATTGATGAGCCAAACGATACGGGGGAGAGTATATGCTAGGTTTACGGTGAAGATCCACATTATTTTGGATTTGTCGGGGTTTAGAACAAGATTAAGATGAGATATACGTTTGTAGATAGAAGAAAGCCAGTTGGAGGCGGAAATGCCGATATCGTGTATGCGATGGGCGGGTGCATGAACATAGATGAGTGTGTCATCTTCGTATTGTATGATGTTAAAGGAATAAGGTTTAGTAAACGAAGAGAGATCGCCAAGCAGAAGAGAAAAACAGGGTACCTAAGACTGAAACTTGTGGGACCCCACAGAAAAAAGGGATGGGAGTAGAGGATGATGAATTAGAAGAAACGGGAAAAGAACTTTCAGATAGATATGATGCAAACCATGCTACAGAGGAGGAAGAAAAACCGTGATCATAACGAAGGCGAGAAAGAAGGATGGAGTGGTCGAATATGTTGAAGGTGGAGGAGAGGTCAGGTTGATGGAGATATAGAGTTTTGTCACGAGAAATAAGTAGGTCGAAGTAAATTTTCATTAAGACGATTTGGGTTGAGTGATTAGAGAGAAAAGCGGGTTTGAAAGGAAGATACTGATTGGATAAAGAGAGATAAACATTGATCTGTATTAAAATGAGGCGTTATAATAGCTTAGAAGGAGTAGGGAGTAGTGAAATGGGGCGATAGCTAGAAGGAAGGGAAAGGTCGAGCGATTGTTTCTTAAGGAGGAAACGAACGATGACAGATTTCCAGTGTAAAGAGAAGATACGACTGGGGATGGACGAGTTATATTGATGAGCATATGGATTTAAGTATGGGAGTAGGCAGGGGATCTGCATGTGAGGTTTTGTTGGGCAAGGACATGAGGACAGATGAGACTTCGGGAGGTGAGACAGGAATAAGATGACAGTGTTCCGGGAAGATAAAGCGGGGCGTGGAAGAGTGGTATGGGATGAAGACGGGGTGTAAGAGAGCAACGTTAATACTTTGGTCTGGAAAAGTGACGAATAATAATGGGGATTTATGTTGCAAGGCGAAGAGGAGCGAGCAAAGATTAAGTGTAAAGCATGCCAAAGAGACTGAGTTGTATGAAGTGATGATTTTATGCTGCAAGAAAGAGTTGAATTTGAAATGTAATAGGTTGAGATTAGCCCGGCAAAGAGCAAGATAGGAATCACTGAGAGAAGAAGTGAGCGAGCGGATATCACGGCTGAGATAGCGGTTATAGACTCGAAAAGCATGACGGATTTGACGCTTTGATAGTAGGCATTGGATGTCAAACCTTGGGGCACGGTGCATGCGACGGTGAGGATGAGTCTTGAAGGGCAAGAGTAGATCGAGAGTGGATGAGAGTTCAGAGTCGAAAGGAAATGTGAGATTGTGAGGAGAGGATGGTAATATTGTGGGAGAGGATAGATATGATTTGAGTGGAGCAGAGCGAAGAAGAGGGAGATCAAGATTTATCCAAGGGAGATGTAGGATGATAGGTGTGTACAGCAGAATGTGGTTGGCAGTGGGATCAAGATGATCGGATAGATCAGGATCGCAGATGGACAGATTTGTTTTAGTATATGGCTGAAGTCTTGTAAAGATGATTGTTCTGGTAAGCTCAATGCTTTTGAGAAATGTCGATTGATAAGGACATTTTATAAGCCTGGTCCAGTTTAATGCAAGATTTTTCTAGAAGTCGTTGTCGGATAAGATTTAAGCGAATCTCCAAGATGAAAACATTTAACAAAGCTGTGTCTCGATGCTGTTCTGCAGTCGCTTCAGTGGAATTGCAATCAGTGGAAAGATGTCTTAATTATGAGTAATATTGTTAAATATTATTGATGTACTCTGGTTCGTACACTTTAGGGGGTGCTATCATTAAGAATGTTGATCAAGTCAAGGATATCGATATCATATTATCTAATAATCTGTCATCGGGTCCTCATGTAAGATATATTGTAAGCAAATGTCAACGCATCCTAGGGCTACTACGAAGAACGCTAGGTTCAATAGATGTTGACTCATTTAGGGTGCTGTTCCCCTCGATTGTCCTTTCTCATATGCTATATGCTTCATCAGCAGTCTTTCCGCAATCTAAGGGTGATTTGTGTTTACTAGAGGGCATTCTCCGTAAAGCTAGCCATATGGTTTCTTGTATTCGAGATATTCCCTATCCTCAGAGACTAGACGTTCTAGACATATGCGATGTTGAGACGTCCTTAAATAAAGCAGATTTGATGTTGGTGTGGAGGACACTGCACTCTTCTAAGCACGTTTTAAACCCTCTATTTACACTTTCTGCTAATGAAAATCTACGAGGACACAAGATTAAACTGATACACAAACTGGGACCGAAGCGGAACCGAGGTGGCATAAGACATCGAATTGCCCAACATTGGAATAAATTACCATCTACTGTTGTTGAGGCCACACATGTATCAGAATTGAAAAATTATCTTCGTGCTTAATTCCGCCTTGAATCCTGACTTGTTTCAGCTATTTTGTTGTCTATTTTTTATTTCTCTTTCTTTTTTACTGTGATGCCCGTTTTGAGCTTTGCTCTTTTAGCGGTCAATGAATAACATATCTACTCATGGTTACCATGACAACTTTTGTATGATTAGGTTGCATTGTCATTCGAGAAGTTATGACACTGTTGCTGTGGTTTCTGTGGACTTCCATGCCGTGACCTTCTCTATATGTTTTCATGTTCTATTCTTTACACATGGAGTTTGCGCAAGGTAGATTCGATATCGTCAATTCGTAACGTTCCCATAACTTTTGCGCACTTTTCATCTTCATGTTGTACTTATGACGACTAGCTCGATAAGTACAATAATAAACTGACATCGTTGTATAAAAAAGAATTTTTTCCATCTCCATTGCCTACAAGCAGAAGTGAGGAAAATAAAATTTCTCATGTTAATTGCAATAATATCCACAATCGTGCTGATTTCAAATAGATCTTGTTTATTGGCATATCGTACAAATCTTTGACTTTAGCGATACATTGGTCGTAGGTTGTAAATTCCTTGACGACTTTGTAAACTGCAGGAATTAACATGCTGAAAATAATTGGTCGTTTCTGTTCGTTTTCGGCTTTAATATTATTATTATTATTATTATTATCAAGTTCAGACTTAGCCATAAGGCTTTAAGCCGATCACACAATACAGAAAAAAGATCAACCAAATGGGTAGGTTAGAAAAGGTGACAAATCAGCCTGGACGTATATCCAACGTCGAACCCTGTTTTTGAAAGCGAGGAAATTGGTGATGGCAGCGATAGGTTCAGGCAAACTATTCCAAACATCTACTGCCCGTTCAGACAGTCTGTAAAATTTTCGCAGCTTACCCGGTAATTTTTTAAAAAGCATCTTACAATGGCCTCGCAATCTCGAATTATCTCGAAATCTAACTACACCCAAAGGAAAGCCATCAGCTGAATGTACAATTTTCCAAAGTGTAATCAGATCAAGAAAAAGATACCGATACCTCACTGATAAAACGTTCAAACATCTTAATCTTGAAATAAAGCTTCCTTGACAACACATCCGAGAAGCTCGTCTCATTACACTTTCCAAGTTATTCAACTCACTCCTGGTCGTTGGAAAGGTTGCCTGTACACAATACTCAAGATGTGGTCTTACTAGGGCACAATAAAGTTTGGCGAAGATTTGCGGCGATAATTTTGCAAAAGTCATTTTTATGCAGTATAAGGCACGTATCGCTTTTAACCGCGCGTGATCACTATTTGCTCTTGTCTTTAGCGATTCGTGAATTATCACTCCCAGGTCGGGATGTTCTGAGACTCGCTTGATTGAGTGTCCATTTATTTTGTAATCGAAATGAGTTTTATCTCTACCCAATCTGATCCATACACATTTTGTCGCGTTGAGTATCAAGCCAGTGCTATTACACCAAGTCCCGATACGGTTAAGGTCACATTGTAAAAATTCACAATCCGCCTCGTTTTGGGTTGTTGCCCATATTTTAACATCGTCAGCAAATGCCAGGTGAGGACACTTTAACCTTAGGAGTAGGTCATTCAAAAAGATGATAAAGAGAAGTGGACCTAGGACCGTGCCCTGAGGAACACCCGAATGAACACGTCGAGCTGTTGACAAAACTTCATCTAATCGCACAACGAATGATCGATCCTCGAGAAATGTCTTAATCCAGTTGCAAATTGTCGTAGGTACACCGTAATGACGTAGTAGTGAATCTAAACCAGCATGTGGAACTCTATCAAAGGCCTTAGAGAAATCAAGAAATATTATATCAACTGTAAGACCCGAACTAAGAGCAGCTACCCAATGTTCGCGAGCATTCAACAGATTAGTTAGGCACGAGCGACCAGGTCGGAAGCCGTGCTGAGAATCATCAAGAATTTGATATAAATTTAGATGTTCACGTATTCTCTTCGCAATGAGTCTCTCCATAATTTTAGAAATAACACTGGTAAGACTAATTGGTCTAAAATCTGAACAAGTTAGTGCCAACTGTTTCTTTGGAATAGGTACAACAATTGCCCTTTTCCAATCATCAGGAATCCACGAATACTGTAAGCTTCGATGAAATAGAGACGTAAGGCTTGGAGCAATAATGTGCGACAGAGTACGCAAAAGAAAAGGGGATACACCATCTGGTCCTGCAGAGCCAAAACTATTTAATTTATGGAGTTCAGACTGAACTTCAATGACATTAATAGGAGATATTGGTAAGTTAGATTGTAAGTTGGGCGGGTACTGTATCTGGTCAATATTCGATTGCGAGGATGGAGATACTACAAAACTGCTTGCAAGAGCTTCCACAATAGCCTCCTTGTCAACTACATCACCACTTTCTAAACGTACACAATTAATCGTAGAAGGTAGGATTCGACGATGTCTAACGTATGCCCAAAAACGTTTAGGTGACCTGTTAATGTCAGAAGCAATACCCTCTTCAAATGTTTTTCTTTTTGAGCGTTTTAGTTGGTTGCATAGATTGCGAAGAGTTTTGTACTCACGGTGCGTAACAGTGTTACGTTGAGAGATTCGCCATAATCGATTTCTTTCCTTTATCGTAGTCTCCAACTCATTGTCGAACCACAATGGCGTTGTCGTCTTGTAAGCCCTATTTCTTATTGGTGCAAACGTATCCGAAATGGTTATGAGGTTACTGGTCACTAACGATAAATGATCATCAATTGGAAGATCAGCAGATCCGAAGTTCAGCTGATGACTATAGAGTTGGAGATCTTCCACATTTACTCGATTCCAATTACGCTTTCCGATGCCACTGCACTTAGATCGTCGTTGTAAAGTGTGAGCAATCTGTACTGAAATCACACAATGGTCACTGGTTCCTAAAGGAGACTCGAAATCAACTCTGATTACATCTTCAATGCGCTTGGTAAACCCAAGATCTAATATTGTCTCTGGTTGAGACGATATACATGTTGGCTGATTAATATGTTGGATCAGGAGAAGCTCTGCCAGCAAGAATTCAGCAAGCTCGCAGTTTTCGACATTATAGTAATACCGGTTGTTACTAATCCAGTTAACTTGAGGAAGATTAAAATCCCCAATAAGGAAGAAATAATTTGAGGAGCAGAATGATCTTAACTGATTTTTCAGAAGATCTAACTGTGTATGAACTGAGGGTGATCTGTATACGACGCAAATATCTATTGAACAATGAGTATCATTGACGCAGAATGACAATAACTCGAATGAATAGTGATCATCGCACAATTCAGTAATCTTCGTAATTGATAAGGTGTTTTTAATATAAGCAGCAACACCCCCGCCACGACGACCTGCAACTCTATCTGCTCTCAAAAGTCGATACCCAGAGATAGCCATAAGGTCATCATTAATTTGATAATGAAGCCATGACTCAGAAATGCAAAACACGTCAAAATCTTTAAAAGATATAAACTGCTGCACTTCAGACAATTGAGCAGGTAAGCTTCTGATATTGGAGTAACCTACCACCAGAGGACATTCATTATTACATATTCTCTCTGAACAATTAGATGGCAACTTCCTTTCCAAACATATATCCACTAGATGTCCAATCATGGCGTTGTAAGGTCTAGAGAAAGATTGATCGATCTCCATCGAACTGCAGGACGCCACCTCACAACCCGAAAATTTCGAATGCACAGATTCGATTCACCGTTTTGCAGCCTGTAATGAAGTTCCGCCTTGATATCCTTCAATTTTGCCTGTCTTCGAGAGAAAGATCACGTAAAATTCGTATTTTGTTACCTTTAAGTCGATAACCACGGTCTAAAAGACACTTTGCTTGCTCTGCCGATCCTAACACAACCTTTAGCAATCGTGATCTATCGTTTTTCTTACCCAACCTATAGAGCTGCCTTACTAAAATAGACGATGCGACCTCTTCCTCACCTTTTTCGAGCAAATTAGAAAAGAACACACGTAAACCGGCAATATCATCATCAAGCCGCTCCTGTGCACTTGAGGCTGATGACTCATCTAAACCCCAAATAAGTATGTTACAGCCCCTATTTAATGTATGATTGCGATCTGTGTGACTTTTATTATCAAAATACGTTTTTTTGCTGAAAGAATCGCTGCCGTCACCACCCTCATCCGGTTTGCTTCTTGCGTCTCGCCCTTGTTCCATCTCATTTGAACAAATACACTTGAAAGCTGAGTGAACATTATCTATATCGACGTCTGTATCATTGTGTGAAGCTCGTTCATCGGTGACTCCAGTTATACCGATTTCATTGCGATAATCATTAATCACCGATATAGACGATACTTCGTAATTGTCCGATACCTTCAAAGCATCATTGTCCAGCGACACCGACGGCTCACCACTAACAACCGATATTGACGACGCACTATTGCCTTCAAATTTCTTACTCAACGTTTGCATCACGCGTGAATTTGGATGACCTTTTTTCCAGATACGGGATGAACTTGGTATTTCGCTATTTGTATTTTTAGTGTTCTGAACGTGAAACTCTTGAATGGGTATATCTTTATAGGTATCTGATTCGCCAGAACTTTGTACTTCCCGATCGATGCAACTTTTTGAATATGTGTTCCTTTCCGAAGCATTTGTAGATATTTTCTCGTCACAATGGCCCTTCAAATGAATTAGCAAAGATGCGCAGCAGTACCCACAGTAAAATGATTTATTCGATAGCGCAGATTTCTTTTCCTCCGGAAACGATACACTTGTCCACACACTACAATCTTCACTAGAACATTGAATCTGATGATCCACAAACTTTGTTGCAATAGCTCGCTTTGTAGTCTTCCTCTGTTTGACCATGATGTTTGATATTGGTTCTTCGGTATAATTGTCTGTGTCGAATTTGTATTGTGTAAGTAGTTCCCTAAGTTCTGATGTATATTGCTTTGTAATTTGTGTATGTTATTTTATTGTATGTTTATAAGAAACCAAAAAAATAAGAAGCCAGAAAGTATAAGAACATATCGTATCGAAGTCGTCATGCGTCTGTAGATCCGAGGCGGATTAGTAAAAACTACCCTAGATCTAGCGGTATATTTTAACCGTTGGTCAAACGGTCAAAATAGCAAATTTTCTTACTTATATTTAAGACGATATAATATTAATGTGAGAATAGTTTATTTTTTGAACTTAAAAAATAAGAGAAAGTAAACGGAAAAGTATACGCTGAGAGATTTTAACCAATTAAGATCGGATAAGGGCTTAGAAATTTAATCGAAACGTAGAACGCAAGAAAAAATACGCACATCGCAAGATTAAGAAATAGACAATATTAAAAGCGGGATAAAAATCAAGAGAGATAACAGCACTACATAGCTGGTTGTCAGGACGAGCAAGGAATAGGTCATTGAAAATGTTTTGGCAGACATTTCTATTGAGTAAAATAGACAAAACGCATACTGGAATGGCTTGCGACGAGGAATATTTTAGAAGAAATAGTAGTTGTAAAGATACTTCTGTAGAGACGAGGAGAAGATGGAAATGTTCGAAAGCGTTGATGATTAATATATTGAATATATGAATTAAGGAGGAGAGGACGGTACACGATTAAGATATGTTTATATAAACTCTGAAAGAGTAAAGAAGGTTTAGTTTTAATAGTTGAAATTAGACATAAAACCAAGGTGCTGGTGATCCAGCTTAAAAATGCGATCGAGATTTGTGAAAAATAGAATTATATAATTGCGACAAATTATCTATAGCACACGGTGGGTCAGTTAAAGACAATAGAGAAATAGCGGAAAAAATAACAGTTGGTTTTAACTTTATTTACGGGCCGAAGAAAATAGTTTGCGAAGGTTTAAGTGTGTTAGCAATATTGAAGAAAATGTAACGAGAAAGCGATCAGAGATACTTGGGTCGTTTATTGATCAGGAGGAAGACGAATTAAAGTGAGACGGAATGGTGATTATTCCTAGACTATCTCAAGGGGCATACGTGAGCTTGGACATGAATGTGCGAACTAGACACTTCGAAATAGATTTAAGGCAGCTCGTTAATATTAATGAAAAATCAAGGATGTGATCAAAAGTGTCATTTGAGTGAAAAAACATGTCGTCGGCGTACTACATTACTAAATGTTTTTACGAATGCATGATTCTATTATAATTTTATTTTAATTTATGATGATTAATACATTATTATCTTAGTGAAATTAGCTGGTCGTCTGCTATGATGCTTTATATGCTGTAGACTGGTATTTGGTCAGTATATTATGACTCAGTTGTTGAAGTTGAATTTTGATGGATACAGACACCCTTAGTTGACGAGAAGGGCAATTCGGAAACGCAGAATCTATATAAACTCTTTTGACATTATTAATTTTTATCGTATAGACGATAGAGTCCGTTCATTTGTCCGATCATTTCCTTGTCACTCTTACTAGTTCCCATCCTTCTTCTCCGCCTCCACCATTATTCACACCAAGTCGACCCTGGAAACTTCTCGATATTCCTATTCTCTGCACAGCCTTACTCAATTCTTCACTCTTTTCACTTCCTCTTAACTATCTCTCTCCCGATGATCTCTGCATTCTGTTTGATTCTGAACTTATGTCTATCATCAATAAACTTCTGCCTAGTCGACTCCGACGCTGTCAGCGCTTACGCCATGCTCCTTGGTTCGATTCTGACTGTAGTCTTTCTAAGCGTCGACTCCGTCACTCTTTTCGTGTGTATAATCGCTTTCTTAAACGTTCTCCTAACTCACTCCCTCCAAATCTCCGTGAGTCCTACTTTTCTCTACGCCGTTCACATCTTATTCTTATACGTACTAAACGTACTATGTTTTGGCGAAATCAATTCGAGTCATCTACAACTCTAAATCTCATTGGAAAATCTTAAACTCAATTCTTTCGCGATCATCTACTTCTTGTAATATAAATCCTGATGAATTCTCTTCTTATCTACAAACTAAGCTATCTAATTTACTTTCCCTACTATCCGTAGCCCCCTTGTACCCACACTTCTCTTTAAATACTTCCCTCCCAGAACTATTCCACCTTCTTCCCGTTTCGTCTGATGAAGTTTCTTCGGTTCTGCTGTCATAACCTAATAAAACCTCTCCTTCTGACCCAATTCCAACTCACTTGCTTAAAAATATCTGCTTCTCTATCTCACCCTTCCTAACAACATTGTTCAACTCGTCCATCCGTAGCCGTACATTTCCTTCCATCTGGAAATGCGCCACTGTTCGTCCTATCATCAAAAAGCAATCTCTCGACTCCTCACTACCATCTTCGTACCGTCCAATCTCACTTCTCCCAACCATCTCTAAACTCCTTGAGCGTCTCGTTCGCAAGCAAGTTAATACATATCGCTTTTCCTCTAACTTGTTTCCTCCCTTCCAAGCCGCTTTTCGCTCTAATCACTCTACTGAAATTGCCTGTCTTAAAGTTTATAATGACTTACTCATCTCGCGCGATCATAAATTATGTAGTGTCATAGTTTCTCTTGATCTATCGTCTGCTTTTGACATCGTCGATCACTCGATTCTTCTACATCGCCTTCGTCATGATTATGGCTTCTCTTTACCCACTGTATCATGGTTTTCTTCATATCTGTCAAACCGTACATTTCGCGTCTATTCTAACTCTTCTCTCTCCCATCCTTCATCCATCCCGACCGGTGTTCCACAAGGCTCCGTATTAGGCCCTATGCTTTTCTCTCTTCTTCTCGGTGACTTGTCTTCGATTTCTCATAAATTTAACTTCCATGTTATGCAATATGCTGATGACATTCTCATCTATGCTCATGCACCTGTTTATCGTATTCACGATCTTAGTGTTTTCGCTTCGGACTGTCTTGTTTCAATTTCCAATAATCTTTCTTCCCTTTGCCGTTCTCTGAATCCTGATAAATCCAAAATTATGTGGATCCTACCTCGACGCCTCGGCTTCGAACCTCCCTCCGTATCATTAAATTCTACAATTCTTTCAATCGTTGATAATCTCGTTTTCCTAGGCTTCCATTTTGACAACCGACTTTCACTTAAACCTTTCGTTAGAGATAAAGTACGCTCATCTACCTTGATACTCCGCAACCTCCGTCAAGTTCGTAGATTGATCGATTTCCCTTCTTGTATGACTCTCATATCTTCTCTTCTTTTCTCAAGACTTGATTACTGTCTTAGTCTATTTTCCAACTCACCTAAATCCACTCTTCTTCCTTTACAACGCATCATCAACGCTGCCGTTCGAGTTCTCCTCCGTCTTCGTCGTTTTGATCATACATCCCACTATCTTGTTTCTCTTGATTGGCCTACCATTTATTGTCGTGTTCAAATTCGTCTTCTTATCATTGCTTTTCGCCTTATAACTTATCATACCCCTTCATTTCTCAACCTTTCTTTTCTCGACAATTCTCGTACTGTGTATTGTGTTCTGCGTTCTTGTAATTCCCTTCTTTTACATGTCCCAATCTACTCTACCTCTTTTGACTTCCGCTCCTTCGTTGTGGCTGCTCCTCTCTTGTGGAATCAACTGCCTATTCATATCCGCCAATCAACATCTATGCCGTACTTCAAACGCCAAATCCAATTCTTTTTCAACAATTAACTAATTACCTGTGATCTTTGATGTTTTTTTTGTTTGTTAGTGGTCATGTAAGCGTGCATTTTGCACGCATTTGCCACTTTAAATAAATTATTGTATTATTATTAATAATAAGGCTAAAAAACTTGAAAGACTAAAAAAAACTTGGTATGGTTTCTATAAGTGACCTTCGGTTTCGGCGAGATATGTATTCAACATGGGAAGCTTTACACAAGGGAAATCACGTCTTAAGAGAATTGATGACTGTTCGGAAAAGTCGGGCTTTGCGTGGACACAATTTTACTTTAGCCCATCGCCGAGTTATACGCTCTAAAACTGTACAATTTGGACACCGAATCGTAGGTAAGTGGAACCGATTAAGTGAAGAAATTGTCAACTCAAGATCGGTTTCAGCATTCAAACATCAACTTTTTTGAATTTTGTTTGTGAGTCTTTCTTTTTTTCTTTACTTTTTCTTTTTTTAACTGTGCAACTATGAGCTTTGCTCGTCTGTCGAAATAATTTTTTATTTTTTTAAATAATATCAAATTTATTTGTATAAATAACAATTTAGGGTTACCCGCAAAGAAATAATAATCAAACTGACCACAGACTACGAAGGAACCTAATTTCGGTCGGCTTTACCCACGATCTTGATTTGGATATTGCATTTAGCTCATCATATTAAAAAATGCCTAAAAAAATCATACCTAAAAAAATTTTGGTTTCTTATAAACATACAATAAAATAACATACAATAAAATAACATACAATAAAATAACATACAATAAAATAACATACAATAAAATAACATACAATACTCACAACACAGTTGGTAAGCTCTATACAGCGAATCTACAAAATTGAAAAGAATTACTTACTAAAAGAACTACTTACAAATCTTAAACACACAATCGACTTTCCAGCAGTCATCCCGAGATACAAGGGCTCTGACTAGTGCGCATATCATATTTGTGATTTTTCTTCACAAATGGTAAAAAAGGTCAAAATAAAAACGATACTTATAGGAATGGGCGGACTAAGGCTGATAGCAAACATGATGCATCACATATCACTGGTAGCGAAGAGGAATACGGTAGTCTGCAGGTGGCTTGTGATGTTCCCGGCTGCAGTGTTTGGACGACAGTTTCTCTGTTAACTTCGTTGCGTAACAGCTACACTATCAAGAAATATATATGTGGATTTTGCTGTGCGTCTAGGTTCATGCAAATGGGATGCGTTAGTGGACAGGCAAATATATCACATGTTGGTGTTCACGGTGATGAACACACTATGGAAGTATGTGAATTTGATGTGGATGATTCCGTTCACGAATCGCAGCATTTCAAGGAAATAACTAACTTACCCGTTGATCTTGAATCTGGTATCGCATCTTCAAATGTAACCTGTGATAGAACGGTAAGTCCTAGAAACAACGTTCGTATATTGCGAAAAACAAAATCGGCATTGGAAGAACGGTTGATTGAAAACAGCATCACGGCAAGCTCAGTGCGTGTACATGAGAATTCACTTAAGCTCAATGAACCTACTGATAATCTTTCACAGGACGAGTTACCCAGTTCTGTGTCTTCTAAGTTCAAAAGTTCTCACAGAGTGTATAAGAAAAATCGAAGCGCTTCAAGGGACAGGTGCATTCTTTTCGCCAATCTATCTGAATCAAATTCTTCTGTGTCACAGGAGCGAGTAAACGATGATGTTAGTGCGATAAGAGGAGTTCTGAATAAAATATTCCATGCTAACGATAAAGATATAGCTAAGGAGATTGTGGTTAGAAGTTTGTTCCGGCTGGGAAGGCGAACAAACAGTTCAAACATACCGCGATTGTTAAAGGTTGTGGTAGATTCGTCAACTCATGCAAATTATATATTTAGTCGGGCTCATCGTCTCGAAAAAAACTCAATACGTATTTTGAGAGATCTATCTTTTGACGATCGTTCAAAACTGAAAAATGCGAGGAACGAGCTTCACAAGCGTTTACTATTAGGCGAGAAAGATCTATGCATTAGAAATTTTCGAGTTGTTCGTCGAAAGCCATTTGTCCGTTGGAAACCGTTAGAACTGTAGATAGATCGGTATCCTCTAGCATGTGTGGATCTTTGATTACCGTACTAGCAACAGCTAGTCCATGTCGAGATGTTTCGTCTTCCATGAAAATTGCATTTACAAATGCACGTAGCGCAGTTAATAAGTTGGATGAGATTAGGTATTGGATACGTTGTCATGATGTCAATGTCTTTGGAGTTTGTGAAAGTTGGTTTCATCCTGACATATCTGATGATATGGTTCACATACCTGAATTCGCTCTTTATAGATCTGATCGAGCCCATGGACGCGGTGGTGGAGTTGCCTTCTATGTGCATGTGAGTTTGATTGTTAGTTCAGCCGTAAAATTCATTGATGATTCATGCTCTGCCGAGGCTCTACAGTTGAGTATTACGCAATCTGGGAGTGCTATTATTACTTTATGTATAGTATATCGTGCTCCGGGCGCAATATCGTTCGCTCTTATTGATTTCCTTAAGAATATACCCAAGTGCCATAAATTTTTTATCTTTGGTGATTTTAACATGCATTCATACAATTCCGCCCTCTCCAGTATTGCAACTTATGATAAATATACTATGTCGTTATGTAATTTATTGTATGATGAAATGTTGCTTATTCAACATGTTCATTTTGATACTCGTTTCTCCGCAGAATCATCCTCGAAGATTGACCTGCTGTTTACTAGACTTGAATATGATATTTCTTCAATTGACAAAGAACCCCCAATTAGTTCAAGCGATCATGTGGTGGTCAAGTTTCTGATTCCTACTAATTCGACCGGATCAGACAGTGTAGAGATTGTTGAGAAGCGAGTACGGAAAGTTATCCCAGATAATGAGATAATTGAATATGCTAAAAGGATTTCTTTTGTAAGTAATGATGGTGATGTGGAGAGCATGTGGCAGTCTATCAAAAGTGGGGTAATTCAAGTCCTAGACGAATTTGCTCCCATGCGTGTATTTTCCAAGCGTAAGAGGTCTGATAAACCTCCGTGGTTTGATAGCGAACTAAAGCGTTGTATAAGGTTGAGAAATAAGGCGTGGAGTCTCTGTAGTAAGAGTGATGCTTTATATAGTGAGTACAAACTAATACGCAATAAATGCAATCGCTTAAAATCAAAAAAGAGATACTTGTACGAGAATGATGTTGCTATGTCTTTAGGACACACACCCAAGCGATTTTGGAATTATGTTTGTCGATCAAGAGTATCTAATTCTAGTGTCCGACGCATTCATATCGGAAACGAATTAGTTGAAGACCCTATGAAAATTTCTGAGGCGTTCGCTGATGTGTTTGCACTATCGTTAAGTAGGGATGATGCTTATAAAGTCAATATTTGTAATGGTTCATCAATCTGTCAGAGTCCATATATAATTATCACGATGGAGGAAGTTGAGATAGAGCTATCAAGGTTAGCTAAATGCGTGTCAGCTGGTCCTGACGATATCCCCACTTATATCCTTAAGCTCTTGAAATGTATCCTGTCATATCCGCTTTCCAAATTATTCAACGTTTCTCTCAATACGTCGATAATTCCAAATGATTGGAAATCGGCGATTGTGGTACCACTTCCGAAAACAAAAAATGCTTGCGATGTTAGTGATTTTAGGCCCATAAGTTTAACATCTACTGTAAGTAAGGTACTTGAGAGAATTGTTCACAAAAGATTAATAAATGTATTGGGTTCAATAAACTATTTGAGCGACTCTCAACACGGTTTTCGGCATGGCCGCTCATGTCTAACGAATACTTTATGTGCTCGTGAACAATGGGCTGACGCAATTTCATGTGGATTGGTTGTCGATGTCGTCTATTTGGATTTCTCCAAGGCATTTGATCGCGTTCCACATGCTGAATTAATAAGTATTCTCGAATCTATTGGTGTAGATTACTATCTGACTCGTTGGATTGAGAACTTCTTGAGTGGTCGACAATTTTGTGTAAGAGTAGGTAATGCTTTTTCATCTAAACGCAGTGTTATACGTGGTGTACCTCAAGGAACGGTTCTCGGGCCATTATTATTTTGCATTTTTATCAACGAGTTGTTGAGATCGCTTAATGTACCACACTTAGCCTATGCTGACGATTTGAAGTTATGGAATGTGATCTCGACTGAACGAGACTGTTTGTCATTGCAGCGTGACCTGGATTTAGTGTATGAATGGAGTCTTACTACAGGAGTATCATTAAACCTGGAAAAGTGTAAGAATATGAGATTGGGTCGTGGACGCAAAGGATGTCATACCTACTTCATTGGTGTAAAAGAACTTGAGATAGTTTTGACTCATCGTGATCTTGGTATTTTGATCGATTCATCTTTAAAGACACGACATCATTACAACATTCAATTAGGCAAAGCTAGAAAAATGATGCACACTATCAAAAATTGCTTTCTGAAAATAAATCCATCGTCATTCAGGGTGCTGTTTAACTCGTTATTGAGACCAATACTTGAGTATTGCTCTCCATCTTGCTTCCCATGTACACGGACTGAACTGAATGCTGTCGATGGAGTTCTTCGCCGTATTACCCGTTTATGTCCAGACTGTAAGTATTTACCTTATCGTGAGAGACTTAAAGTGATTGGCATATTTGACATGAAGGTGAGGTTAATGTTTATCGACTTGGTTGCAACGTGGAAATTATTGCACAAATTTGATGGATATCCTCGAAATATTATGGTGTGTCGTAATAATAGATCCAGGCGACATCATTCGATGACAATTTTTAAACAGCATACTGGGAAACTATCGCCTGTCACAAGATTGTCAAGACGTGTAGTTAACGTGTGGAATAGTCTTCCTGAATACGTTGTTGCCTCCACAACGCTGACTTTATTTAAGAAGCGATTGCGAATATGTCTGGAACAGATCGATAATATGGAGAAGCTATCGTATCCTTGATTTTCTTAACTCTATCAATTCTACATTTTGTTTAATTTTTATTTTATTTTTTCGTGAGCAGACTGAACAGCCATATAGGCTTTGTCTTGTATGTTATAATATAATAATAATATTAAATGAAAAATATTGTATAATGAAAATTATACAATATATAATTATACAATTATATAATATTGTATAATGTTATAGTATCAAAAATATTGTAAAATCAATATCGTTGAGTTGGCTTTTAATTTAAAGAGCCAAATTTGAATGATAGAATGACTTGATTACTCAATACTTGATTAAAAAATTCTTAAACTATTCTAACTACATTTGTGAGATTAACATATACAATCAATTCAGTTCCAGATCATTCCAATTGCAGATCAATTCAATTCCTGATCAATCCATTTTCAGATCAATGTCCATTGTCAACCCACAGATCATGTCATTACATGCACTTCTAATCCCATGTATTCACTTCCCGACACCCTCGTATCTTCCCATCTGTCTTGTTTCTTAATAACCTACATCCCCCAATCAAAATAACCTCCACCAACCTGTAAAATCCTTCAACTCATAACCTTTCCTCACATCGCTCACCACCCTCTATATTATACATATCCTCTTTGTCTTCCGCCGTCATATTACCATCTTGATATCATCAACTCCCAGCTCTCATATCGTGATCACACAAACTCACGTTACTCGTCTTCTTTTAAGGGAACGCTTTCCTTCTCGCGATAGTTGCGTTATCGTCACTAATATCACTCCTTCCACCTTTTTATCTCTACAAACACGTCTTGACCAAAAACGTATCTTGTTCCTGCGAATAAACCAACATTTTTCAACGGAATCTCTCTTGTCGCATTTACCCGCCTAAACAAATCTTCTCAATCTAATCCTTCTTAGCCCTCTCCTGAAAATCGTTTTCAAGCATCGCTCTCAAGCGTCCTCTGTCCTCTCCTACCGATTTAAACTAATGTCCTCTTCAAACACTCGCATTTCCCCGATAGCGCACCCCTTCCGAAATCGCACAACTCTCTTCTATCCGAATCGAAAACGCCCGTCGCGAGGAAAACGGCAAAACATCTCTTCATCCTAAACATCAACGGAAATTTTCAAGTTGCCACACCCGACACAAAATTCATGGCGCTTCATCTCCCCTATGTGTCTTCTCCGCTAGACCCTTTCACCACCACACACGGTTTCCGCCTCGGCCTCCTCAACACTAGATATATTCTCAATAAATCTATTCTTATCCTCAATCTATTCACCAAGCAATCTATCGATATCTTCTGCATCACCGAATCCTTGCACTCCGATTCTGAAACCTTCATTCGTCGTCTGCTCTCTGGCAATCGCTCACTAGTCGCATCCGCCCGCCCACACAACTTATCACCTTCTAAATTCTCTAATCTTGGCGGCATTGTCGCATTCGCCCATCACTCCGCGTATCTTCGCAAAATAATTCACCCTGTTAGTCATTGCGCTTTTGAATTACTCACTTCTCGTTCTTCTAACCCGATCACTCTAGATCTCGCCATTGTATACAGTCATGGTTCATCTGCTACTACATCCTTTTTTTTACCGAACTCGCTGACCTTCTGTTCCACTGCTCTTTATCCTCCATCCCTTTAATCGTTCTTGGCGACTTCAACATCCGACTCAACCGCCCCTCTTCCATCGAGTCCAACCAGTTCATCAACATTCTATCAACTATAACTACAAACCCATCTCCACTGCCCTTACACATATCCTTGGCGAGCACACGTAATCACTGACTGCTGCCTATAATCGCTGTTCCACTCTCAATCTTACAACCACACCCCTCTTACACCTACGTCCTTCAAGCCTCTCCCTTCTCCGCTCTGCCTTACTCACGTCTCTACCTATCCCACAATAACATATTGTCGCTTTAATCACATCCACTCTCAATCTTATCTCGTGCCAAATGGTTTGACATTTAATGCCTACTCTCAAAGCGTAGACCCGTCATGTTTTCTAATCTATTACCGCTATCTCAGACGTGATTTCCGCTCGATCACTACGTCTTTCCGTTATTCCTAACTTGCTCTTCGCCGGTCTCATCTCATCCTACTACGTACCAAATGAGACTCCTTCTGGCAGCATAAAATCATCACTTCATTCAACTCTAAGACTCTATGGCATACTTTTAACTCAATCCTTGCTCGCTCCTCTTCGTCGTGCAACATCAACAATCCCCATGATTATTCGTCATTTCTCCAGACCAAAGTATCCACGGCGAAAAGCAATGATAAGAAGACGAATTTGAACACGACAATAAATGGTAGGCCAATCAAGAGAAACAAGATAGTGGGATGTATGATCAAAACGACGAAGACGGAGGAGAACTCGAACGGCAGCGTTGATGATGCGTTGTAAAGGAAGAAGAGTGGATTTAGGTGAGTTGGAAAATAGACTAAGACAGTAATCAAGTCTTGAGAAAAGAAGAGAAGATATGAGAGTCATACAAGAAGGGAAATCGATCAATCTACGAACTTGACGGAGGTTGCGGAGTATCAAGGTAGATGAGCGTACTTTATCTCTAACGAAAGGTTTAAGTGAAAGTCGGTTGTCCAAATGGAAGCCTAGGAAAACGAGATTATCAACGATTGAAAGAATTGTAGAATTTAATGATACGGAGGGAGGTTCGAAGCCGAGGCGTCGAGGTAGGATCCACATAATTTTGGATTTATCAGGATTCAGAGAACGGCAAAGGGAAGAAAGATTATTGGAAATTGAAACAAGACAGTCCGAAGCGAAAACACTAAGATCGTGAATACGATAAACAGGTGCATGAGCATAGATGAGAATGTCATCAGCATATTGCATAACATGGAAGTTAAATTTATGAGAAATCGAAGACAAGTCACCGAGAAGAAGAGAGAAAAGCATAGGGCCTAATACGGAGCCTTGTGGAACACCGGTCGGGATGGATGAAGGATGGGAGAGAGAAGAGTTAGAATAGACGCGAAATGTACGGTTTGACAGATATGAAGAAAACCATGATACAGTGGGTAAAGAGAAGCCATAATCATGACGAAGGCGATGTAGAAGAATCGAGTGATCGACGATGTCAAAAGCAGACGATAGATCAAGAGAAACTATGACACTACATAATTTATGATCGCGCGAGATGAGTAAGTCATTATAAACTTTAAGACAGGCAATTTCAGTAGAGTGATTAGAGCGAAAAGCGGCTTGGAAGGGAGGAAACAAGTTAGAGGAAAAGCGATATGTATTAACTTGCTTGCGAACGAGACGCTCAAGGAGTTTAGAGATGGTTGGGAGAAGTGAGATTGGACGGTACGAAGATGGTAGTGAGGAGTCGAGAGATTGCTTTTTGATGATAGGACGAACAGTGGCGCATTTCCAGATGGAAGGAAATGTACGGCTACGGATGGACGAGTTGAACAATGTTGTTAGGAAGGGTGAGATAGAGAAGCAGATATTTTTAAGCAAGTGAGTTGGAATTGGGTCAGAAGGAGAGGTTTTATTAGGTTATGACAGCAGAACCGAAGAAACTTCATCAGACGAAACGGGAAGAAGGTGGAATAGTTCTGGGAGGGAAGTATTTAAAGAGAAGTGTGGGTACAAGGGGGCTACGGATAGTAGGGAAAGTAAATTAGATAGCTTAGTTTGTAGATAAGAAGAGAATTCATCAGGATTTATATTACAAGAAGTAGATGATCGCGAAAGAATTGAGTTTAAGATTTTCCAATGAGATTTAGAGTTGTAGATGACTCGAATTGATTTCGCCAAAACATAGTACGTTTAGTACGTATAAGAATAAGATGTGAACGGCGTAGAGAAAAGTAGGACTCACGGAGATTTGGAGGGAGTGAGTTAGGAGAACGTTTAAGAAAGCGATTATACACACGAAAAGAGTGACGGAGTCGACGCTTAGAAAGACTACAGTCAGAATCGAACCAAGGAGCATGGCGTAAGCGCTGACAGCGTCGGAGTCGACTAGGCAGAAGTTTATTGATGATAGACATAAGTTCAGAATCAAACAGAATGCAGAGATCATCGGGAGAGAGATAGTTAAGAGGAAGTGAAAAGAGTGAAGAATTGAGTAAGGCTGTGCAGAGAATAGGGAATATCGAGAAGTTTCCAGGGTCGACTTGGTGTGAATAATGGTGGAGGCGGAGAAGAAGGATGGGAACTAGTAAGAGTGACAAGGAAATGATCGGACAAACCAGAATCAGTAATTGACAAGGAAGTATAGTCATTGAAGCAGTTAGGGACAGCAATGATGTCGAGAGCACCGCCGAGAATATGAGTTGGGCTTGTTGAAAGTAATTTATAGTTAAAATCAGAAAAAAGATTAGTTAAAGTGATAGAGTCAGAGTCAGCCGGGCGATCAAGACGAATGTTAAAGTCACCGAGAACAAAAGAAGGAGTATAAGACAATGAACAGTGAGACATAAGATCTGCAATGTCGTTAAAGAAGATACGTGAGGGGGTAAGTGAACCTGGACGGTATACAATCACAAGTTCCAGAGGGAAAGGAGTTGATAATCTGCATATGAGTAATTCGAACGAGGTGTAACGGATGTTAACGTTAATTTTACGTAAAGACATTGGGTGACGAGCAATGGCAACTATACCGCCGTGATTAAAATCAGTAGATGTATGAGAGGCAATTGGACGAGCTGATTCAAGTAAAGAACAACCAGAGCGACATAGACGACGAATAGCAAGATCGTCGGAGTCACAATGCCAGGATTCGGTAATGCAGAGAATATCGATAGATAATTGATCGAAGATATCAAGGAGCATATCAGCTTTATGAAGAATGGAGCGAGTGTTGAATAGACTAAGACGAAAAGTATGCTTAGGAGCGAGATCGACTAGCGAAGAAGACAAGGGGGAGAGATGGGACGCCATCGAATTTTTGGCCTTGTGTGTACAACGTGAAAATTTCCATTGATTTGACGTATAGATAAGGATGACTCGCCGTTTGTTTCACGTCGATGTTTCTCAATGCGAGCTAAATTGAGCTGGGCAATATCATAAGGGGAGCTGTCAGGAAAGTTACGACTAGTAGACGAAGTGGTAAGAAGTTTAAAACTTTGGGAAAGTACCAAGGATGCATGTGAACTATGTCGGAAAACAATTTTTAGGAGTGGAGGACTGAGATGATTGGATTTAGTGGATTTGTTTAAACGGATCAAAGATACAGGAGCGATATTATTGAAGAGGGATGGATTATTATCAGGAAGAATTGTTGCTAGGATAGACCTGAAAGCAGATACATCATCATCGAGGCGACATTGAGGAGAAGCAGATTCGGAAACCTTTAAATTAGATATGATAATGCATTGATCGCGCGAAGGAACACGATTACGTAGTGGTGGACGGAAAGACCTGATAGCAGTAGAGGCAGAAGAGCAGATAAACGTGGGAATGACAGGGGTGCTAAGTGAAGATTTAAGATAGTTTGGAGCATGTGTGACAGGAGTGGAGTGTTGAATCGGTTGATCGGAGATGTTACTGGAGATGATTTTGACAGAAGGATGTAAATTATTGATAGGTGATACGGTTGGAGCATGTGTGACAGAAGTGGTTTTTTGAATAGGTTGAACGGAGATGTTACTGGAGATAATTTTGACAAAAGGATGTAAATTATTGAGAAGTGATACGGTAGAGGTAGAGTAAGGAGTACGTGAAGAGAAGAAATAAGTATGAGATGTATTTAGATGTGGGGATGAATAGGAAAAATGAGGTACGAGATGAAGGCCTTTACTGTTTGCATTGTTAGGAAGATGAAGATTAAGGGAAGTTTTATCCGTAGTTAAAGGAGGAGTGTGTGTGAGAAGTTTCAAGAACGGGTTTCATAGATGACGAAGGAGTTAGTAAGCAAACGGATGACGACGATAGCTTGGAAGATATGTTGTCGTTTGTTGATGTTCCATGTATAACAGCGGTCTGAGTCGACTGAGAGATATCATCAATTTTATTTATTGAGCACAACTCTGTTTCGTTAGCGTTCAGAACGTATCTACCGTTTGAGTGGTCAATATTTGAATTCTTTGAATGTAGTAAACCGGGTAACGTGTCTTGTTGAGTCGGTGACTTTGACGAATCGTGTTCACCTAGATGACATGATACGCGGTTCTGACAGTTCGGTGCTTGACAATCAACGCAGGCTTTTTTTGTTCTTGCACATTCACATCTAATACACTTGGACGCTATCGAGAAGCAGTTACAGCATCGCGCCGCATTCCTAAGTTTTCCTCTTTTGCCATTTGTATGTGTCGGCTTCCGGTTTGGTGCTTGACAATTCAGTCGGCTTTCACTTCGGTGCTTGACAATCAACGCAGGCTTTATTGTTAGTAAGTTTTTTTTATCTCAAATGTGTGTTTAGGCTGTTAAATATTTTTGTTCTGTTAGCTGTTATAATAGAAATGCTAAATAATTAATTGTTATAATAAAGTTTAGGAACAGGAAAGAGCATTCATTTTTTATTTTCGATTAACATTACATTATACGAATTATATTTTATAATGCGAGACATTTATTTTCGAAAAAACACACTAAATAATACAGTCGAAATAAGTTACAAACAAGTGGATCAATTAGACCTTTTATGACGGGCCGTTTTTGGCTAGACAATGGGATAAGCATGTTTAAAGTAACCTCAAGTCCTTTAGTGTGAGCTTGTATCCGCTACGTCGTAGAGATTAACGTAGAGATTATAATAATTTTATAATTATAATTATAAAAATATAATTATAATTATATTAATCATATTGTTGAGAAATAAGGACTCAGAAAAGTGAAACTTATCGGAGAGAATACCACATATGATTTTATTCGATAAATATAGAAACAGTTATCAGATGAGTGAGTGTACAATATAACATTACGTTAGAGAGTATTAGTTATAGAATTAAGTATACGAGTTCACGACATTGGCTTACTATGAAACACCGCATCTTATTTCGTATCTTTGTATCACTTTTTGACTCCTTTCCTCAAGCTCACCGTTTTATCTACATCTTCCTACATTTACTGAATCCCGCATATCCTCCATAAATCTTCGTTCATGCCACTATCTTCTTCTCCATATTACGTCATTTTCTTCACACTGTGGACGCCGTTCTCTAGAATAAACTGCCTTCAGCTATTCGCTTCACTGCCTACTGTCTATCCTTCAAACACATTCTCCGCCCCTTTTTCTTCCATTAATAATTGAATCAATTACTTACATTTTAAATTGTCCGAAACTTCCCACACACAAACACCATATGAACATGTTTCGTTCCATGTTTTGTTTTAATTTTTTGTTGTAAAACTGTAAATTTGTAATTTAATGGACTTGTAATTGAACTTATACCCACAATAGCCACTTTAATAACCTGTACTATATTTCTAATTGACTAATAAGTAATCGCTTATTATGATTCCTATCAAAATATTACAAAATCAAAATTAACAAAATATTAAAAATAATCAACAGCTTTTATTCATTACAAAATATTATTTTTTGACATTTTTGCGTCTACACAAAAGCCTTCCATCAACTTGTGGCATTGTGAACCACTCTATTATACTCTATTGTCTTCGACATGATTACGGCTTCTATAAAGCAGTACAGTGGTTTGCTTCATATCCGTCTAACCGTATCTTTTCTGCCTTCTCAAATTCTTTCTAATTATCTCCGTCTTCACTAGCACATTGAATTTCCAAGGAACCATACCTGGTCCAATTCTTTTCACTCTGCTCCTTAGTAAATTATTATCAAATGAGCTCCTTAGTAAATCATTAGTAAATCGTGTAATCAACATTTGGAATGGATTTCTATCATCGCTTCTTTTCCCTAAAATCGATTACTATTTAGCCTTTTTGCCAATTCTCCAAAATCCATCATCCTAGCCCTACAACGAATAATCAACTCCGCCGTTCGAGTACTCTTTCGTTAACGTCGCTTCGACCACACATCCACATATCTTGCCCAACTCTCCTGGCCCACCATCTACATCCGCATCAAACTTTGTCTTGTAACTTTTCGTCTCATTGCTGTCGGCTCCCCATCATTCATCAACCTTCATTTCTAACTCGACACTCGCCCCACCTCGCTATCCCTGCGTTCCCGTCATACCCTTTTACTCCACGTTCCCAATTATTCCAACAACTATTGTCTCCGATCCTTCCTCGTCGCCGCCTCACTCGCCTGGAACCAACTCCCTCTCGACGTCCGCCGCGCCCCCTCCTTTATCACATTCAAACACCTCCTCCGTTCACACATTTTCGACACATGATTTACATTTTGCTACGTTAAAATAAATGTTTTTTTATTCACACTTTAAACTTCAAGTTAGGAAAGAGATTCATGACAGCTTGATCCATCAATCATTGTTGAAGTACCCATTCGGCTGATTACTTTCTACACTTCATATTTTTATTTTTATTATTTTAAAATACAGTGAACAGACTGAATAGCCATTTGCGGCTTTGTCTTGTACTCAATAATAATTATTATTTGTGTTTTTTTTTGTATAATTTTTGATGGACATTTGATGATCGCATTGGCCACTAGATAAAATACTTTATAAACCAAGAAAAATAAATCCAATGTAAGTTTATGAAACGTTAGTACAAGACATGATGAATATTAAAAATAATGAAAAGCTAAAAATAATTAAACTGCTCTCGGACGGATTAATTAAGAATCGCTGCTACTCGCTTCCGCTTCCACGTATCCAATAAATCTTGGTGAACTTAATAGTTTTGAATGTGCATATAGAAATGAAACCAAGTTGATTCCCTCTACTAGTAATCTTTCGTATGAAAATCGGTTTAAGAAACTGGATGTACCCTCCATTAATTATGCATTCATGATGTTTGATCTGTGTTTAGTATGGAATATTCTTTATGCTTATAATTATCCCTAAAGGTTTTTTGGAACTGAGGGATCAGTCTTCATTACGCGGCCATTCTTGGATGTTAAAGATAAATATATTTAATCGAACCCGAATTAGATGTCTTCGTTGAAGTGTTATTCAAACGTGGAATAGTCTTACCGAAGAAACCGAATCGACAGAAATAATTTTAAAATTTAAGGACAGATTGGACGTTGACCCGTCAGATCCTCAAGACACTACATAAGAAATTGACTTTTAAACTATTTCATTTGTATTTGTGAAGCAACTGTTAGATCCTTTGGCATATTTTATTCTCTATAATAATAAAATTACTCGTTATCATCAATTATTATACAGGATAAAGTAATGTCCTAATGTTGGCCGTCACTGGTATCGAAAATTATTATTTTACGTTAAAAATTAGAGATTAAATAATTGAAAGGTTATACGAGTTGAAGCAAGTGCTTGTCGATTGTTTGCTTGTTGGTAATAAATGTATGTAACCTCACTTTATGAATTTAGAAAATATTCCAAAAGAATCGTTTGTTTTGAGATTATGGAAGTTGGGAAGCCGCGTTTCACTTTGGAAATGTTTACTTATGACGGAAATAATACTTTTTGATTGCTGTAAAGAGAATGTTAATCGATTAAATTATTTCAAGTTGATTTAATATTAAATTATTATTTTCAGATGGCAGGGGGTGTTTTATTTGAGTGCAAGGATATCAGTGAAAGAATTGATCTTTTTTCGCCAATGGTACTTTAAAGTGTAATCGATAATGTACTTATTTTTTTGTACTAGGGTATGTATATGAAGCAGATAGCTCGATTAAACATTAGTGTACAGATGCCGCTCTTACGTCTACCTGGACAGGCAATTTCTAGCTGGGAATTGACAGAACGCTTAAGAGAATTAATTACACCTGATGAATTTATATGGCTACGATCTATGCTAAAAACCGGAGTAGACATTATGCGCTTCGAAGGAGAAGTTGAATCTAGATCAATAATGCGAAGTATTTTGCCGAAGCTTGATAACGCAACTGTTACTCTTGAAGGATATCATGAGCCCTTAAAGGTCCGAGCAGCTGAAGCTAAGCTTGTCTATCCTACACGTCAAGAATGGGAAACGTTTTTCAAAGAAGCGAAAAACATGAACGATTCTAAACCTGGGGAAAGACCGGATACCGTGCATATTGAAGGTATTCCAAATTAACAATTATCTCTTTATATTTTTTCGAAATTAATCATAATTTTCGAGCAGTTACAAAATTTGATATTATATGTTATTATGGAAATGACCAAATTTGCTATTGTTCTAGCGAATTTAGTAAACCGTCCTGGTTGCATCTACAACAAGCTCAGGTGAAAAAAATATTTACTAAAATCATTTTTAAAAATGATTTTTACTAAATTTTTAAATTATTTTTTTAATATAATTATATATTATAATTAATTAATTGTTCTTTACAAATTATTTTTTTAATATAATAATATATTATAATTAATTAATTGTTCTTTACAAATTATATGATCGTCGTTTAGTTTACAATCATGTATATATAGTAATTGAGGCGGTTTAAGCTCAATTACAATATATACAAAAAGGATCTCATAATGGACGATCCCGTCAACAGCCGGCTTAACGATCATTACCAATATATATTGATATATATCAATTTCCATTGCTTAATTTACTTGCATGGCTAGCATTAAAATTATAGACATTAAATATTTATTCGTCTTATAATTATATATATCGACTACGAATAATTCAACCAAATGAATTTTTAAATTAAAATATAATTTAATTTGTGAATGCACGCCAATTTGATCTTACAATTTAATCTGTAATGCATTGAATGTACACCAATTTGATCTTCGTACGATATTAATATATCTGCAACATTTATCTGTAATGCAGAAGAATTCAATGTAACGCGTGTTCGTTCGTTTATTGAAAATGTTATTGCATCTACTTGGATTTTTTTCTTGCATGGATATCTAGTACATTATTAAATTTACATCGAATGTAACTCTTCACTGTTTAATAGTGCACAGGTTTTGCTACAATATTATGAATTAAATTGTCTTTTTTAGGACTACCCGTCAAGTGGTTCTGTTCGAAATCATCAAATAGCGTTCTTCCTAGCGAAGATTTAATCCGTAAAGTCTTTTCACAATTTGGGGAAATTACGGCTGTGGATCTACCTATTATTGAGGCTTATCGAGTTAACCCTAATCAGCCAACATTTTCAAATTCGCTATTTGACGTTTACATTCAATTTAAAGAATATATTAGTTTCGTTAAAGTTATGGACGCTCTCAGGGGTATGAAACTTTTAAAAATGGATACCAGGGGAAATAACGCGTATACTGCGTGTATTAAGGTATTAAATGAATGTAGTAACTATTAATACAACAATTTGTTTAAACAATTATTAAATTTACTTGAATTGTGAGATTTTATACCTCACACATGGAACTTGTGAGCTCCAAGCGATACTTTGAGCTAACAAGGACAACTTTGGGAGCTCTGACTGATTTCCATTATTGCACAAAAATTGAAATTTATTTTACTTTTTCTAGTATTTAAAACTATAAACTTTTAATGAGTCATTGTCAGATAATTTTTGAATTATTTAAGATAATTGACATTTTTAATATAAATGATAGTTATGTAATATTGTAATCATTGATAAAAATCGTTTTAGCTCGTATTAAACAAATTAATTAATATTAATAATTTATTATTAATTAATTATTAATTAATAATTAGTTATTAATATTTGAAAAAAAATTTGAAATTATTTCTGAACAATATAAAAAAATAGCTTTTGTAATTAAAATGAATCGAGATAAGTCAACGTAAAATTCATTGTTACAAATTTTCGATCACTACTGCGATTATCAACAGCAACATATGTGTTCCTGTTAAAAACAATGGAGTTTGCTTAAACAATAAATAGAATGATTACAATATTATATTTTTGGTTGTAATTTAAAATTACAATTACTATCGTCCGATATATTGTGTATATCATATGATATATGTATTATATATATTATTATAAAATTTATGATATTTTGATAATGCTACATATATTTTAATGTACTCTGACAATTCCTATATATTAACGATTGAAAGCGTGAAAGCATATGAAATGACAAAATAAATAAAAACATAAAAATAAATAAATAAAATTTAAATATTAAAATCTTAAATATAATTATTATATACGATTATATAAAATATATATTATATATACAAAATATATAATTTATAATTTTAATATTATTGATATATAATTAAAATTATAATTTACAAAATATTTATATTATTTGCTTTTATATATTAGTATTAATTTATTACATAGAAATTAATACTAATATTATAAATATATTTATGAATATATATACAAAATACTGGAATTATAAGTTTATAAAAATAAACTTTTAATTATATAATTTTTTAGATAAATTTTTGCATAATTTTTATGTTATTCTTTTAATTTCATGCTATATTATAAAATAGCAAACGTTGTCTTAATACGGATTGCTGTATTATTTTCTTATTTCGTTCGTCTTGTCTGTTATGAACAATCTTTTATTTGTCGGCTTTTCTCTGTTAGCGTTCTAATATAATTAGCGTTCTAATATAATATTGAATTACTGAGCAAACATATCGTGAACAAATTGTAATAGCTCATTGATGCAGTTGTTGAAATAACAACAACTGTAATAGCTGCAGTTGTTGAAGTGATGTCGTTGTGCTATTTTTGGTATTGCCACATTTTTTCAAACAAATTTAAATTACATTTTAATGTTTAGATTTTATTCTTTAATTATACTTATTTTTTATCAACAAAGTTCATTAGTGATCACTAATATATAAAAATACTAATATTTATACTAATATATACGATATATATATTGATTTTAAGTTTTCGTTAATACAGATGTTGAAACGCAGTAATCTTCTAATCCCAAGTACACTGCTATATATTGCATTTATACATTTCATAATTATTAAAAAATTACTTAAATATATTATACTAATTTAATATTGTATTTTATTGATATGGTTGTTTATGTGGATTTACTTAGTTTTTAATTAGGAACAATTGACAATTATTCCATTTTAACGTCAACTACAAGTTGTTGCCATTAAACAATTTGTAAAACCTGATTTTATAACAATCCGAAACCTATTGCATAGCAGTTTCTCCAGATGACCTCTAATTCTTATTCTGATAGTTTGTTATTTATTAGTCAATTCGTAAAAATGACGTTTATTTTAAATTTTTTATTTTAACTTGATTTAAATTATAAAAAATCTTTAATATTTTTTTTATAAAAAATTTTTAGTATACTATAAGAAATTAAATAATTTGTATTATAATAAGATACAAATCGCATAAGAAGAAATATGTCAATAGCATGTATTTGTCTCCGCTGCTATTTTGGATAGAGGAATATCTTCCGAAACCTGATAGCATAGCAGTTCCTCCTGATGACCTCTAATTCTTATTCTGATACAACGTCTGTTATTTATTAGTCAATTCATAAAACTTGATTATTTTTAATTTCAATTTTTTATTTTAACCTGATTTAAATTATAAAAAATCTTATAACAATTATTTATTATTGATAATGAACTACTAAATTATTTGAACTTTATTTAGATATTAAATAATACACTTTGTATTAGAGTAAGATACTAGATAATCAAATTTCATCAGAGGAAATACGTTATTAACATGTATTTAAGCCCGCTGCTATGTTGGATAGAGGATTAAGGGCCGAAACCTGATAGCATAGCAGCTCATCCTGATGACATCTAATTTTAATTCTGATACAACGTCTGTTATTTATTAGTTAATTCATAAAAATGACGTTTATTTAAAATTTTAAATTTAAACTCGATATAAATTATATGAAATCTTATATAATTAAATCTTATTTAATTACTAATTGTTTAATTATTTAATTATTTATTTTATTATTATTTTATTTTTATTTATCCTTATTTTTAATTTATAAATAATTTAATTTTAAATAGTTGATACTTATCCATTATTGATAAATAATGGAGACTAATAATAAAAGACTCAGTTACTTGATCTAATTACAACATCTCGAAATCTAGAAATATTTAGTTTATTATTTATATAAAATATGTAAATGTGAAAAAGAAGTTATTGAAAAATTCGCAAATATGAAAATGTTCCGTGAAAATGAAATGTTCGATATATTTAGAAATAAATATGAAATATTGATTTGTTGCCTTGTTTATAAATCAAGGTCGATTTTGATCGCACAAAACATCTCTCCGAAAATTCTATACAAAAGCGCATGATCGAATCAATGAAGAATGAAGAAATGGAAAGGTTACGGCTTGCGGAAGAGCAGAGGAAGAAAGATGAAGAACAACGGCGTCGAGAAATTGAAAGGTTGTCTCTTAATTCTGGTTAGGCGCTTTATCTCAAATATAATTTTGTAGACTTCGTTGTGAACTCGCTGAAGCTGGAGAACCAATCGCCGTTGGTGAAGATATTGTTCGCGTACAAGAAGAACGAAGACGTGAACGGTTAATTTTTTACTTTTAAAGTTAGTTAACTTTGCTGTTTCATATTAGCGAGGAGAAAAGACGATTTAAGCGATTGGATAAGAAAAGAATAGAGGAGGAAAAACAGTTGGCAAACAAAATTGCTTTAGAGGAAAGGAAAATATTGGTGACTCAGAGGAAACTTGAATCCATGCGTCTTCTCGAAGAGTTATTTAATCGCGTGAAGGTACTTATCTCAATCTCTGCTAATTTGATTAAATTCTGTATTGCTTGGCTTGTTACTTAGCAAAAAGTATACTTTTTGTTATTGAACAAAAAGTATCTTCAGTATCTATAATTTCCTGTTTTTTCACTTCTACGTAAGTATTACTCCGGTTTATATAACGAAAACTTCGCCGGCTAAGCTCTGACTTTGAGACTTTTGTCTCAAAGTGTTTTTCGATTGACATTTAGGTGTAGATTTCAAAAATCTATTTAGATTTTTGATTCGAATAAAAAACGTTTCGTGCCAACTTCAATTATGTTCATTAACAGTTTATTGCGAAATAAATAATATTATTTAAACAATCCGTATACGGAAACAAAATGTTAAAATACGAGAATGATGGAATTGTGCATTGTTATCTGTATTTAAGTCACAAATCATGTGTTAACAAAAAGCGTTCATTTAATTTCGCATTAGTAATTCTTCGTTTCTTTTAATCTGATACAAGTTTTACTTCCCGTTAAGCCCTAACATTTGATCTGAAAATATCTACTGGAGTTATGCTTCTGGATCAATGTGTATTCAAGCACGTGAGAGTCGTTTTGTACACGCTACATGCTGACTGAAGGCTTAAACAGACCTCAGGATCGTACATATGAGAGTTGAAGCAGATATCTCCCCATTTACTAGATATAAACTCAGCTGTCTGTGTTAGTTTAGGTGATATTGGATCGCAGAGAAAATATGCCAACAACGTATATATTGCTCTGGAGTCGCAGAGAAAATATGCCATATATAATATGGCATATTAACTATATATTGCTCTGGAGTTCCATCTAAAAGTAAAAAGTAGAAAACGACTTGTAACAAAGAATTTATTACCTTTCATTGCAGCCATTCGGAAGCTTCCTAAACTTGATAACTGGATAAACGTCGTTCCAACGTACTGAAAAACGCGCAGATTAGGTGAAATAAAAACTGAAGGCACCAATTATCTTTCCTCATGTATTTCATTAGTTTGGTTTTCATTGCCTTAGCCTGTATCGTCAACGATTTGTCAATAATCCTATCTGTGACGGTTGCGAAATTTTCATGCCAAATGTCGAAATACATTTACACACATAGTAGAAGAATTTTTCGTCGAAATGTGATGATGACGAACAAGCCCGGTGTCTATGCACGCCAGCTCATATCTTTGTTTTTTTCATTATATTCACTTTCAATGCTAACCGATTCCGTTGATATCGCCATACCATCCTATGATATCGTATTATTATCTCGTACAACATCGTCTAGTATCTCTTACGTGCTTTGAGTACATGCGTTGACTACTTTCTGCTAGCTGGGATGTATTGTTGATTGGTTCGCTATCTTCTTTGCAGTATATCCCACCTTACCGAAATTTTGAATCTGACTTTGATACAACACCTTGTCCTCATTGGAAAGCCATTGTTCTGTGATTTTTGTAATGTTAAACAAGTCTTCAAACATTTGATCGACATTAGCATTTGGTCTCTTCAAAAATAATAAATATTTTTCAAACAATTTAGAAACCTTGCGTTTCTAAATTGTAAACTCCATAACAGGAAAATTAAGAACACCCCATAGTTCCACAAATTTTCTCGAGATGTTTTCTATTCGGCACGATCGAACTTTTTGATTATCGCTACAACAAATGAAACGATCGAATTTTTGAAGTTGAAGTGGCATTCGAGACATTGTACATACCGAATGCGGTACGGAAGAAATAGAGGTGCGACGTCGATGGTTTTTCAATAGAGGAACTAAGTTCCTTGCTTATTGATTTTTATTTCGAATGACACTTTCTTTCGGGTGTTTGTAAAAGTATCTGAAAAACACATTTCGATCGTTTTAAACCATTTGCACTGCAAATGGTTTATAACAATCGAATTAGCTGAAGGAACAGCTAATTCGATCGTATTACCTTCATACATAGGAACACATGTATGAAGGTAATAAAAAAATTATTATTATAATTAAATTATTATTATTTCAAAAAAAATCAATTATTAAAAAAAATTAAATTATTATTTGATTATTTTATCAATTAAGAATTTTATTTAATTTCTTATATTTTATTGTTTTAAAAAAATTTCAAAAGCTGAAACGAAATGTAAGTTAGCGCAGAATATTTTTTCAACGAAGTAAAAGGTAATTAGATTTTCGATGTTAGCGTAACATATGATCTTTCTAGTTAGTTCGGTGATTATTAAAATGTCATACCTCTAATTTAGTAGTCAAATTAGTAGTTAGTAGTTAGTATTATACTGCTAATTTTCATGCATATTTGATGCATTTTTTCTCTTTCTTACAATTTCTAATTTAAAATCAACGAACTATCATTATTATTAATATTATTAATATTATATTATAATATATAATATTATAATATATTTAATATTACAATATTATAATATTATAAAAATTTAATAAAAAAGTACATTAAACTCTAGTAATTTTATTCAATAAACTAGGTTACTATAAAAATACCATCAAACAGAAAATTGTGAAATATATAAATCAACACAATAATATTAAAATTAAATTTAAAATCATTAGCGGAAAATGTTTATGGATGAATAATAAATAATATACTTTGTATTAGAATAGGATACTATATAATCAAATTGAATAAGTGAAATACGTCATTAGCATGCATTTGACCCCGCTGCTATTTTGGGTAGAGGAATAAGTTACTATAAAAATAACATCAAGCAGAAAATAGTAAAATATATAAATCAACACAATAATATAAAGAATAAATTTAAACTCTTAAGTTGCAAATTTTTATGGATGGATAATAAATAATATACTTTGTATTAGAATAAGGTACACTAGATAATCAAATTTCATCAGAGGAAATACGTCATTGTGTGACTACTAATTATAATTAGTAGTCACACATTTGGCTCATTTGAACATTTGGCTCATCTCATTATAAGCCATTTGTCAACTAATTGTCAAAACGGTAACTTATTTCACTCCAGTTTGTATTAGGAGTCGTGTAACAACTAAAAAAATAAATAAATTAATAAATGTTTAAATAAATAATCAATAAATGTAATAATTATAATAAATGTCTAAAGCATTATAAAATGCTTTTGTTGCTATTTCATTATTCAGCCATCATCATTTACAAAACATCTCAATTGTACTGTCAATTTATAAATACCGATATTTAAATTTGTTTAGATTATTATTGCCAAAGAGCAATTACTAAAGAAAGAACGCGAGTTGAAAGAAGAAAAGATTAAGCAAATGGATTTAGAAAGACTTCGACACGTTGAAAATGCGAGAATTAAAGAAGAAGGAATAGAAGGAAAATCCAGTGTGGACGCTGCACTAGCGGTTTGTGCTGAATATTTAATAAACCTGATAGCATAGCAGTTCCTCCTGATGACATATAATTCTTATTCTGATACAACGTCTGTTATTTATTAGTCAATTCATAAAAATGACGTTTATTTTAAATTTTATTTTTATATTTTAACTTGATATAAATTATAGAAAATCTAAAAACAATTATTAATTTTATTATTTAATTATTTCTTTTTGATTTAGCATTATTATTTTTAGTTTATAATTATATTCAATACGTAGACTCAGTTAGCTGATGTGAATTTCGAATATTTTATATTTTAGTATTTTCCGTGCAATCAACACCTCAAAAGTATTTTGAAATATTTATTGCATGGACTAATTTATTATTAAATTTAAAATTATTTAATTAAATACCAATGTTGTTTGTTAATATATTTATTATATATTAATAAATAATGTTGAATAATAATAAAATAATTATAAATTATGTTGTATTAATATATATTATATATAAATACAACTAATAAAATGTTATTTTTATTTATTTGCAAGTTCGCAACATAATTAGTGTTCTGTATGAATTTTTAAAAATAACTTGTACTTTCTAATTTCTATCACAAGTTAGTAAAAATATTACCTTTTTAATTCGACACTTGTGAATTTAATTTTATCAAATTATCATATTTGATGAATTTCAGAATTTATTAATAATGTGATAATTTCAAATAGTCCAAATTAAAATTCAAACTAGGCATTTACTTTTAAAGAAATTTTACTTTTAATGATATCGGAATAGTCGAATTTTCAGTTAAGCGTCAAAATTTAAATATTTTTTAAAAAATAGTTACAACTCCTTTCTATAAAAAATAAATAACTTCGTATTGACCGAAAATTTAGTTGTAATGATATACAATTATTTATTTGATCTTTATCTTAAAAATATAAATATAATATTTAATTAAATACTTATTTTTACTTTAATTTTGTTATAACCTATTATAAATACATATATTTATTTAAATAATTATTATTTTTACTTTAATTTTGTTTTAATTTAGAGCAAAAAAGCATTTTGTTAAAAACAAAAATGCTTTTGACAGCTTTTTTATCGGCTGCTGTAATATCTGCATGTAGTTCGTCTCCATTATTTTCGCTGGTTTATCAGTTATCAACTCACTCATTTCTGAACTCATCAAGAATATTCCAATATCAGACATTTATTATAATAAACTATTTTAACGAATAATGAAACAGGCAATTGAATTTTAAGAAAGACTTTTCTTAAAACGTTTTATCTTTTAAGTTAGAAAAGTTATTATTTATTGTTATGAAGTAATAAATATTTAAATTCTCTTTTTTCTCATTAAGATTAATAATAATTTGGCCGTGAAAGCTGAACAAGATGATTTCTACGTCATTAAACCGGATTCGAACATCACTGAAATTATAAGGTTTGATTACAAATCTTGGTTGATTTTAAAATTCGAGTTAACGATTTAACTTTATTGCTTTTAACTTGTGAGCTAAACGTCTGGTTGTGACACGACTTTATCCTCACATGTATTGCTTGATAAATCTGGACAATACTAATCAGCCTGGGTAAATCTCATCAGCTGCTGACCCATACATACATTTCACGTTTCGACCCGTTATTATATGTAAACTCCGGACACTGGTGCTGATCGCATTCGAACCCAAAATGTCGGTATCGCGTTTCCAACATTATATTCACTCGGCTAGCTGCTCTAATAGTGTTGATATTATTTTGAAAATACTTTTACAACCAAAAATAATATACATAAATGTATATTTACTCCCCGTGGATCAGTTATGATAGTGTATATAACGTTAGGAGTGTGATACCGACATTTTGAGTTCGAATCCAATCAGCACCAGTGTACGGAGTAAGCATATAAAACGGATCGAAACGTGAAATATAGGTATGGGCTAGCAGCTGATGAGACTAACTCAGGCCGATTAGTAGCGTCCTGCTCTATCAAGAATAGAAATAATGCCTGTGAGTATAACATTGTGCCACAATTATAAGAATTTCAACTCACAGATGCAATCAAGTTAAATTATTAATTCAATATCTGGTATATAATTATTTATTTACAATTATTTTTGTGCATATAAAATGTGTCTTGTATTTGCTTTACTAAAACATTGTTTTCATCTTAAATCACTTGTCCCTTTCAAAGTCTAGTCTATGGTTGCTGTTCAAGGAGTGGTCTATTACATCCCCATATCCTGTTTTTTTTAAAGAACATTTGTGTTGGTCAATACGCTTAGGCAATACTTTTCCTGCTTAACCAATATAAATCTTATTACAGCCTCTACATAGTATATTGTATACAACAGTATCCTTTTTGCAATTAGGTTTTCGTTTAAATAATTAATGGCATCTTTTGATTATAGGTGCGTCATTTTTAGAACCCTTCATGTGATTAATTATTCTGCCATATAGGGTATACATATATATTTTGCTCCAAGTTTAGGCCCTACCAATTTTGTCCTAATACTGTTTTTTTATAATATAGTTGTTTAATCGGCCAAGTAAGATATTCACTACTAAGCAGAATTTTCTTTGTAGAAGCCAATTAAGAGAAAGCTGTATAAATTTTCCATATTCTAAGAATTTTATTTTCTAAGCTTTCAATATTGGGATAGCTACCAATTTTTTGGGAAACCTCAGTTTCTACTGTGTGTAGGAGAACAAATTATCTTCACATAAAGGAAGAATAACATACCATAGTTTTCCTTCGTTAATGTACACTGAATATTTATATCAACATTATTTAGCAATTCTAAAAACAATCTGGGTCAAGCGGTTCCTTCAAAAGAGCAAAAGCATCATCCAATACCTGAGCCACATGTGATTGGCATACATATCCTTTAAATGTGTGAGCTCCCATTTTCACATGTATATTTCGGCAACACTGGGGCTAGGGGATTAGCCATAGACAAACAATCAACTTGTTCCCACATTTCACCTTCGAATTGAAAATTAATATTCGTGGTATATAATTTGAGTTACACAATTATTAAACTTAAATGTGTTCCAAATTCCTTTTTTACTAATAATTCAGATGCCTAACTTATAGACTAACAATGGGATTTCTGTTAAAAAGATTTTACGTCAAGTGAAATCATTATTGCATTAGAAATGTCAAAATTCTCAATTTTTTAGGAAACCTCAGTTTCTACTTTCGATCCCTTTAATGTGTGCTGACGATTACTCGACTCATCTGCTTTTATTGGCAATTAGTTTTGATAAAAGACTTTCGTTTTACATTTTGCAAATTTAATTGATTTCATTTCTGATTTCAAATTAAATCAGCAATGGTAGGAGAATGTGCAGCCTTCAATTTGAAAACCTACTTGATTGCAATTTATTAATAATAATAAATTAATCAGTAATTAATTAATTAATCTAGTCATCTATAGTTTGCTTCCTAATTTTAAATTGATATACCTGTGCAATTATTGTTACTAGTAAAATTTTGATGTCTATTTTTATTCTGCACGCTCCTTCAGTACTTTCTATTAGCCAACAACAGTTCGCTACATTTCAGTATTGTTGGATCTCATCAGCTAATGATCCAATACCTACGTTTCACGTTTCGGTTCTTTTAATGTTGTTGACGATCACTCGACTTGTCTGATTTTTTTGGCATTTAACTTTAATGGGAGACTTATAAAATTAAATATTAATATAATATATTTATATTAATATATTAAATATTTATATTTGTGTATCAAAATTTTAGTGAACGTTTTTTTTTGCTTTTACTAACTAATTCGATAATTATTAAATGCTTAGTAAAAACCATTTACTAAACCGTTTAAACCATTTAAATGGAAGTGAAACATTGGTTACTTATTTTTAATTTCTGAATGTTTTAGTTTTCGTATTGATGACTAAATGTATTTATTATATTTATATTTTAATTTTTTTTATCTTATATTGTTACGAAACCGTTTGTTTTAGGAAACGAAAAAGAGAGGTGTAATGGTTATGAAAGTAATTACTACGAAATTATGTAGTAAACTCGTGTATATTGTTTTTGTTTAGCTACGAATTCTTCAGATTGTTTGATTAATAATATGAATGCTCACATCTTTGTGGTTTCTGGCAGTAATTTTTAAAATTGATTAGTTGAAATGCGCATTATATATTATACCTGAATCGATCTCTTGTGATAAGAATTTTGTTATGAATAAGATTTCATTAGCGTCATGTAAAATTTATTGAAAATGAATTAAATGAAAAAAATGAGTCAAATTTTTAAATTTCGCTATTTTAGAAAATTTGCTTTAAAAATATCATTAAATGGTCAATTATATTGTTTTTATTTACTTTATATTGAGGATTTTTAAGATTTTTATTCTTGAGTTTGCTCTAAGAAATTCAGTTATTTTTCATTACACAATGTTGCACCAAATAAGTTAAAATTTGCGAACTTTTATTACAAACGATACTTTATTTTTATATGCGGGAATCACACGTTTTGTTAGAAACGTGTGATAAACCGCTTGCAATGAGAAATCTATAGTTTGAATGGCTCCCGAATTATTATACAAAACATATTCATAAAAAATTCATTAAAAACATATTGTTTTTTATTAAAAACATTTTTTATTATAAAAACCATTTGTAAACATTTATAAAAACATATATTAGAGTGATTGCTACCATTATAGTTATTACTATAATTAGTATTGTATTTCTTTTATTTTAAATGTCAATTTGAATTAATCGTTTTATTTTTGTTTATATTTTATATTTAAAAATCTTTATTTATAATTTATTTATATTTTATATGTGCTTAATATATTTTGTTAATTAAAAATTTTTAACAATTAGAGATTTTCATAAGTCATCTTTCATAAGTTTTATACTAATTGGCTTAATAATACTTTTATGTTTAGTATGTGCGTTGTTTATCTTTTATAAACTACTGAGCTATTAAATAGAGCTGCGCGTTTAGCGGAAATATTTAACAATACACAATAAATAATCAGATAACTGAGTTTACGTATTTTAAATAATTATAAATAAATAAGTATATAACATTTAATACAATTAATATTTATATCAAATACAATTAAAAATTAAAATTTGAAATATAAATCAAGTATTAGTAATTGACTAAAATACGATTTATTCGATTACGGACAAGATGTCAACAAGAGGAACTGCTATGCTATCAGGTTTCGGCCCCTAACTCCTCTACCCAACATAGCAGCGGGCCAAATACATGCTAATGATGTATTTCCTCTGAAATAACTATCTAGTATCTTATTCTAATACAAAGTATATTATTTGTTATCCATTCATAAAAATTTGTCGCTAATGATTTTTAATTTATTCTTTATATTATTGTGTTGATTTATATATTTTACTATTTTCTGCTTGATGTTATTTTTACAAATAACCTAGTTTAAAATATGTACCTATTAAATTATTTAAATGATTTTGAAGAAAGCCAGTATCATTACATATTGTTGCAATTCTTAAAATTTCATTATTTAATGTATTATATTTTATATTATATGGTATGCATGAATGATCATGCAAAAATATGTTTCTTGTAAATTTAAATATGTCATCTTTACGATATAAATTAATAGTAGTTTTAGTTAATGTTAATTTAATGTTCATATCTATATATCATCAATATTGGTTTTATTAGGAATAAGTTAAATGGATAAATCTGTTCGCTGTTTGAATAAAAATTATTCAAGTTAAATACAACTATATCATCAATATATCGAAGCATATATTTCATATCTTCATATAATTTAGATTTATTGTTTAAACAGTTATGAACAAATTCATATTATATAAAGCTTAAAAATAAGTCAGCTATAATTGGGCTAATAAGCAGAATCTGACAGGGGGCTGCCCTACTTAAGGCGGTGGCAGGCTTGGACAAGTTCTATAAAGATCTACCATCTTCACTTAACGCGCTACGCGACCTGGCGCGTGGAGTATTATGCACCAGGTTAGAAAAATCTACATCAAATATATCTGATATATTTGTATTTGTAATTCTAATGGATTTTTACTCTGTTAATAAATTGTCTCTCTAAATTTTACTTGAACAATAAAAAAGAAAATAAAAAATCATACATATATCTAGATTATAAGATCTATATAAATAAAACTTTAATAGTTAAATTTATTCAATATATTTCTTATATAATCAACAACCACAATATAAAATACATAACCAATATTGTTGATTTGCTGCTTCCATTGAACTCAAAAATATTTAAATGCGAACAACGTCTTGTGGTATACTCTGATGATACCACAGCCCTGTTATCTGGACGCATGTGCTTCCATTGAACTCTTTAAAATATTTAAATGCGAACAACGTCGTGTGGCATACGCTGATGATACCACAGCCCTGTTCTCTGCACGCAGGTGCAAAGAAGTAATATAAGACATCATATGTTTCTTTTTAAGATTAAAATAACAGTGACCCAAGTCCAATGTTATTTTAAATTCCGCTAAATCGCAAATGGTTGTCTTTCATGGCGCCTCTGAAACAAATTTGACCTTAGAGTAACCTGTCTACTCAGTAAATCATGTGGTTGACCTGCTGCACAAACCTTATCGATTATTGCATGAGCCCGTTAGAAAAGCATGGATCTACGATTAACTGTTTTAGTTTATCACCAAACTGGTGCAAGAATGCTGTCGCTTCTGTTTGTACTTTGACCATTGATTCCGCATCAACTGGCGTAAACGAGTATTGTTTCACTTTATTGTCAAGTCGTCACCCTGATTATCCTCCTAGTTCCACAGAAAATTCTGTTATTCCACATCTACTAACATAAACTTTTCGTGGTCCGTTATGCATTCACCATGGCTGCACTACGCGTTTGGAACAAACATCCTCGTGACACAAAATCATTGATGTCACTTAAACACTTCAAAACTTCCTTGATCGCCATACTTCTTGCAAACGAACTAAAATAACACTTTCAGCTGCAATCAATTCAATAACTTTACACACAAGTTCAAACATTCATTCTTTATTAACTACTACTAGATTAGACAAGTATATCGTTAAAATAACCTGGCAATGCATGATATCAAGGAAACATTTTAATAAAAGCGTTATACGAAACTTTATTAACAAATATAAAATTGTGAAAACATTCACGATAATCAGATTTAACCGATCTAATGATATTATATCGTTTTTGACCCGGAAGTTAAAAATTTCACAACATTACAACTTTATGTTACTGGTATTACTTTAATAAAGGCTTACTTATAATATAATTGTAACATACAAAATTTGAGAGATAATAACATAAAGTAAGTTATACCCGGAAGAATTCGAGATTAAAATTTGAAGAAACGACAAAAATTAGAAAGGTTTTTAAATACTTAGAAAGCATTGATTTTTAACCTTATCAAAACGATACCTGTAAGAATTCGAGATTAAAATTTGAAGAAAACGAAAAGAAGACACAGAGTCAAACAGCCACAGAAGATACAGTGCGAAACATAAAATTCCTGAGAACCTAGATATGACATTAATGTAGTAACCCTCTTGAAAAATTCATTTGTGTTTTTGTGGAATGCTTTCTACTTTTTCAAATAAATAAAAAAAAAACTGAAATTACAGATGTTCGCTAAAACAATTTTTTAAAAAGCAGTATTCTCAGAATATAAATAGTAGAAAATAAAACAAGATCCTTATGAGATCAGTTGAATATCCAATTTAAATGATCTACATAAAAATTATTTTTTAATAATTAAATTTCGCCATAACATTACTTAATTAAGAAAAAGACACAATATAAAATGCATAACCAATATGGCTGACTACTGTGATATTAATATCATCATGAAAAACATATCACCTTAAAAAAGTTTGAGATCTAAAGTAAATACAGTAAGTTTCCAAACATAAAGTGTCCAATGATGATTTGCTCAATGAGCACAGAGGACAAACCATGCCGATGCAGTAGTTTAAAAGAATAATATTAGCATTTCTCATTGGCATATTCTTTGGAGTAGCAGGTTATTTAGTCTCTGAAAAAGCCATAGGCAATCATCGTCCGGACTTAATAATTAGAAGAAAATTTTGTTGCTTGTTAATACCAGTTGCTGTGCATTGCCTTGATCTAACGTGACAACTTTAGCGCAGGGCAATGCTCGGTAATTCTCATAGATTTATCGCACAGCTTGTAAACGGTGATTTCCTAACAGGCTTCTACAGCCAACAATTTGGTTAGTGCTGTACAAATGTCTGTTGTTCGTTAACTTGTCACTTGATTTTTCAACACTTTTCCGCTAACTTGTTATTATATTTTTATACATTTGTTAATAAAAATTAAAACCGTTTGTAAAGGTTGAACAAAATGATTGGGCAATAAAGAATTGATTTGTTAAATACTTTTGTATATGTTTCACCATACAATGGTTCAAATACTTTCTAGTTTAACTTTGCACTTGAACATATTTAGTGTTGATTATTTTCAATTTTTGATAGACAAATACAATAAATAATGAATGCCTTTCGAAGTAATTGTTAAAAATAAATAAAGTATTTAGTCATTGTTAACACGTAATTACTTAAGAATATTTAAATTTATAATGTTATAAACCGTTTTCTTAAAACTAGTGGAATACAGTACACCATCGAAAATTCAAAACTTGGAAAACGACATCATCCCGTCGAATCTCATCAATATCTTTTGACGTAGTCCAGGAAGCTATTAGAACTAAATTAACAAATAACGCTGACACTTTAAATGACAAAAAGATGCTAAACAAATGTCTGATTTTAGATTGTATTAGCACATCGGTAGGCATCGATATCTCTTACAATGACATATTAGACGTATTTACTCGTAATTCAAAAGTCTCAAGCAATGGAATGCCATGTCCTCCGGCTGCAATAAAACTCCTTAGAATAAAGAATAAAATCAAAATTGCCAAGCATCTAATAAATTGCTATATGTCAAAGTATCTAAGCATTGGATGGTGCAAAATGTCAATCTACCAATAAATAAATTTGTCAATATTATAAAGGATATTTGTCCAATAAAAATATCCAACCCTCTATAAACGAAGGCTAAAAGAGTTCTGGCAATAAAAGTCTCTGAATTTTACGAACGCAACAATCTGATTAACAGTAACATCTTCGGTTTAAGAAAAGACAAAGCACAATTGGTGGAGTACGAGATTTACAAATGTGTATTATTAAATATAATTGTCATTGGCAACTCTTTTTTCTAGATATTTCAGCAGCTTTAATAATATATGTTAAGATATATTATGTTATAGTAATCTTTAAATAATATATCTTTTGATATATTACGTTATAGTAATTTTTAAATAATATATCTTATTGCTCCAACTATGATGATAAACATATTGTTAAAGTCAACTGGCAATGCATGATGTCTAGGGAATATTTCAGCATAAACATTGAAAGACGCTTTATTCAACATAATTGCTCCATAAAACTGTTTAAACGAATTAGATTTAATGGATCATATGCCATTGTCTTTTTTCGATGCAGACGTAAAAAATCAATTTATATCGCTTTTTGCTGACTCCGCCGATTTTTCTGTTATTGACATTTCCCCTAAGAGTAACGTTGTATTAAAGTTTATTTCAATTTTCGCTGAGGATAATAAGATCGTATTGTTTTGCTCTGAAATAGGTTTAAAATTTCTAAAAAAGACAACTACCGCAAATATACACTTTATAAGTGTTTTCGCTAAAGTAGATAATGAAAAGATATTTTAAAACAATCATGCTCATTTGTTAGGTCACGAAATCAAGATTGTTGAAATGGGGGATAATGCATATAACACTTTTCGGTTTCCTCAATGCTTTAGAAACCAAGAATGGGGTCATTATTATCGTATGTGCAAAAAAGAAGTGAAATGTGTTCACTGTGGCGGATCACACAATTCCAACATATGTACCAACAGACACACCCATAAATGCGCGAACTGTGGTGAAGGTCAAAAAGCATATAACAAAAATCGTGTCAGCATTTTCAAAATTACATTTTTCCCTACAATTTACAGCATAACAGAGAAGTTCATAATAACATATCGTTTGCGTCAATTGCGTCAAAAAGACCTATAATTATTATTCCAGACAGTAATAACAACCAGCAACCGTGCACAACACCTACTAAGCATAGTGATGATAGTACAAGTATGAATTTAATAAATAGTCGCTTAGATGAACTATCTAAAGAAATTGATGAAAATAGAAATTATTGTCAAAAAGAGCTCCGTTCAATAAACGATGAGCTAGATAATATAAATGAAAAGATTATAAATTTAGGATATGGTATGGATAAAGTTGTTCAAGTAGTAGAAAATCTGTCAAACAATCAATCGATTTTTAGTACCCAAGTGATATCTATTCTAAAAGAATTCGGACTAGAATTTAAAAGCGCAGTATCCTTTACACAATAAACAATAATAATCTAGTTATCGTTTTATGGAATTGTGGGTCAACATCAAATGCAACTCAACTGTTAAGAGAGGGATACTTCGACGTAATCGCTTTACAAGAGGCACGAACACAAAGTGTTCCATCTGATGTATTCTTTGAGTATATATTATTCCACCTAAATATTAAGAACGATAGTCCATTTAACCTGGCTACCTATATTAAGAAATATCTAGACCCCTCTTTACTAATGACAAACTACAACGATTTATTTTCTTTTCAAATAATAAAAATACTGTTAAACGGCTCCGCATTTAAATTTGCAAATGTTTATATTAAGAGTAAGGCAAAGTCAAGAAAAGGTTTGTGGCCCAGAACATTTGCAGATGAGATTAGAAGCAATTTTCAGTGGTTAATAATTTGGACTTTATTATAGGCGATTACAACGATAACTGTGGAATTAATATTATAAGATGCATTAACGATAAGTTTACCGTCGAACTTCCAAAGGAATATACTTTTTTTAATCGTGCAAAGAAGTGGTTTTCAACTATCGACTTTGCAATTTTAAAAAAACCAGTACTATTGAAGTTGAATGGCGGTACAACATTCAACCAGAGAACGCTATAATTGGACACCGCATGGTTGTATTTGAATCGAAATCAACAAATACTTTTTTAAAACTGTATTCGCCCCTAATTCTATCGGCATTAATAGTTTTAATCATGCAGTCTCATTGTACTTGTCTACCTCGTTAGATCGGGTGTATGATTGTAAGTTTAAGAATCTTTTAAGTTCTAATCTGGATAGTGATGACCCAAGCTTTAAATTCACACAAGTCTCCTCTGTAATAAACAATAGTTTTTATGCGAATTTTGACACATTTGCTTTTTATCCTAATTCTGAAATTTTATCTGAACTCAATAATAATTTTTACCATCATAAATGAGGGATTTATTCTGTTCCTTAGAAAAAACAATATAATCCAGCATAATAATTCTAACGACAGTTCAAGTCTCTTAAAGAATAATATTCTTGAAGGCATAAATAAGTGTGTATTGAATGCATCTAACACTTTTTTATACAAACAAAGATCGACAAATCGCAATTACTCAAACATCAAAATCAAAAAATTAAAAATGAAACAAAATTTATTAGATCTATGTGGAAATCTTGAGTAGGCGTGTAAGATTCAAGCGTACATAGACATACTGCAATATAAGTTAATCCTAACTAATGAAATAAAGAAGATTAAATGCTACACACCGTTTTCGAAGAACTGGTGGAATACAGTACACCATCGAAAATTTAGAACTTGAAAACGGCAGCATCCCGTTGGATCTCATCAACATCTTTTGACGTAGTCCAAGAAGCTATTAGTACCAAATTAACATATAACGCTGAAACCTGTAATGACGAAAAGATACTAAACAAATGCCTGATATTAGACTGTATCAACACATCGGTAGGCATCGATCTCTCCTACAATGATAAGCATTTCCTCGTAACTCGAAAGTTTCAAGCAATGAAATGTCATGCCCTCCTGCTGCAATAAAACTTCTAAGCTTAAATAATAAAATCAGAATAGCCAAACATCTTGTAAATTGATCCCACTGTCAGAGCATCTAAGCATTGGATGTGGCAAAATGATAATTTTACCGAAAAATAAATTTATCAATAATATTAAAGATATTCGTCCAATCACAATTTCAAACCCCCTACTAACGGCAGTTGAAAGAGCTTTAGCAATAAAAGTCTCTGAATTTTACGAAAGCAACAACCTGATAAACAAAATCATTTTCGGTTTTAGAAAAAGCAAAAGCACAATTGGTGCGGTACGAGACTTACAAATGTTTATTAATAAATATAACTGTCCTTGGATACTTTATTCTCTAGATATTTCAGCAGCTTTTGATAATATAACTTAAGAAGAAATTTTAAAATCATTGATAAGGGATAAAGTTCCAAGTAACATAATTAAGAGAATATGGGCTTGTCTCAAAGCCAGATATTTCTATATCAACGGATATAAAGATACAAAATATTATCTAACGCAAGGTGTGCCGCAAAGATATCCATTAAGTCAGATACTTTATGTAATTACTACAAGACACATCTTAAGCAAGATATGTGATAAATTTGTGCATGGAGTCATCTACGCTGACGACATTTCTTTGGTCTTTCTTAAAACCAAAAAGATGGCTTCAAACAAAAAATGTATGTAGAAATGCATGGGCATCATTGACAAAATAAAACATCACCTGTCACGCTTAGGTTTAAATTTAAACCTAACATGACTAAATTTAAATACATTACAGGAAAATTCAAACACAAACGTGAATTTGATAGATTTGATAAAACATCTCACGGAAAACATTGCAGGATAGTAAAGATTTTAGGCTCCACTTTTACTCCATCATTGTCGAATAAGCCAGATATGAATAAACTCAAAAAATCATTAAAAAAGGTTTGTCAGTTTTTCACCGAGCGTTAACACTTGATATCTCATTAAGAAGATCATCCATTCTTTTAAATAAATTAATTCTCTCGGGTTTATACTTCTACTCAAGGAATATGCCACCAGAACAACATCGCCCATACCTAGACTGTGTTATGAAAATGTTAAGAACAAACAAAATGACCAGTAGTAGCTTGAACCAAAACATTTTAAAAAAATAAAAATTTTTTATAAAAAAATTGTAAGTAGTCGATGAAAAAAAAATTTTCCTTTTTTTTCTTCAAAAATTTAGAGAAACTTTTATTAATTTTTTTAACTACGTCGGTTATTTCATTTTTGCTATTTATTTTTGTTTATACAAATGTTTAATATTACTTTTTTTGTCTGTGTACACTATGCATTGGAACGCTTGCTTGAAAGAATTTTGACTGAAATTTGAAGAGAATGACAAGAAGATGCATAGATAAAAATCACGGAAGAAAGCGCGAATCGAAAATTCATGAGAAACTGGATATGACACTCTTAACACAATTCATTATGTATTTTTCGGATGTTTGCTACTTTTTCAAAATTTTTTTTTCTTCTTCACTAGACGCAGGTGCTTCCATCGACCTTTTTAAAATATTTAAATGCGAACAACGTCTTGTGGCATACGCTGATGATACCACAGTCCTGTTCTCTGCACGCAGGTGCAAAGACTTAATATAAGACATCATATTTTTCTTTTTAAGATTACAAGAACAGTGACCCAAGTCTAATGTTATTTTAAATTCCGCTAAATCGCAAATTGTTGTCTTTCATGGCGCCACTGAAACAAAGTTGACCTTAGAGTAAACGGTAAACTCAGTAAATCATGTGGTTGACCGGCTGCACAAACCTAATCGATTATTGCATGAGCCCGTTAGAAAAGCATGGATCTACGATTAACCGTTTTAGTTTATCACCAAACTGGTGCAAGAATGCTGTCGCTACTGTTTGCACTTTGACCATTGATTCCGCATCAACTGGCGTAAACGAGTATTGTTTCACTTTATTGTCAAGTCGTCACCCTGATTATCCTCCTAGTTCCACAGAAAATTCTGTTATTCCACATCTACTAACATAAACTTTTCGTGGTCCGTTATGCATTCACCATGGCTGCACTACGCCTTTGGAACAAACATCCTCGTGACACAAAATCATTGATGTCACTTAAACACTTCAAAACTTCCTTGATCGCCATACTTCTTGCAAACGAACTAAAATAACACTTTCAGCTGCAATCAATTCAATAACTTTACACACAAGTTCAAACATTCATTCTTTATTAACTACTACTAGATTAGACAAGTATATCGTTAAAATAACCTGGCAATGCATGATATCAAGGAAACATTTTAATAAAAGCATTAAACGAAACTTTATTAACAAATATAAAATTGTGAAAACATTCACGATAATCAGATTTAACCGATCTAATGATATTATATCGTTTTTGACCCGGAAGTAATAAATTTCACAACATTACAACTTTATGTTACTGGCATTACTTTAATAAAGGCTTACTTATAATATAATTGTAATATAAAAAATTTGAGAGATATTAACATAAAGTAAGTTATACCTGGAAGCATTCGAGATTAAAATTTGAAGAAACGACAAAAATTAGAAAGGTTTTTAAATACTTAGAAAGCATTGATTTTTAACCTTATCAAAACGATACCTGTAAGAATTCGAGATTAAAATTTGAAGAAAACGAAAAGAAGACACAGAGTCAAACAGCCACAGAAGACAGTGCGAAACATAAAACTCCTGAGAAACTAGATATGACATTAATGTAGTAACCCTCTTGAAAAATTCATTTGTGTTTTTGTGGAATGCTTTCTACTTTTTCAAATAAATAAAAAAAAAACTGAAATTACAGATGTTCGCTAAAACATTTTTTAAAGCAGTATTCTCAGAATATAAATAGTAGAAAATTAAACAAGATCCTTATGAGATCAGTTGAATATTCAATTTAAATGATTTACATAAAAATTATTTTTTAATAATTAAATTTCGCCATAACATTACTTAATTAAGAAAAAGACACAATATAAAATGCATAACCAATATGGCTGACTACTGTGATATTAATATCATCATGAAAAACATATCACCTTAAAAAAGTTTGAGATCTAAAGTAAATACAGTAAGTTTCCAAACATAAAGTGTCCAATGATGATTTGCTCAATGAGCACAGAGGACATACCATGCCGATGCAGTAGTTTAAAAGAATAATATTAGCATTTCTCATTGGCATATTCTTTGGAGTAGCAGGTTATTTAGTCTCTGAAAAAGGCCATAGGCAATCATCGTCCTGACTTAATAATTAGAAGAAAATTTTGTTGCTTGTTAATGCCAGTTGCTGTGCATTGCCCTGCGCTAGCGTGACAACTTTAGCGCAGGGCAATACTCGGTAATTCTCATAGATTTATCGCACAGCTTGTAAACGGTGTTTTCCTAACAGGCTTCTACAGCCAACAATTTGGTTAGTGCTGTACAAGTGTCTGTTGTTCGTTAAATTGTCACTTGATTTTTCAACACTTTTCTGCTAACTTGTTATTATATTTTTATACATTTGTTAATAAAAATTAAAACCGTTTGTAAAGGTTGAACAAAATGATTAGGCAATAAAGAATTGATTTGTTAAATACTTTTGTATATGTTTCACCATACAATGGGTCAAATACTTTCTAGTTTAACTTTGCACTTGAACATATTTAGTGTTGATTATTTTCAATTTTTGATAGACAAATACAATAAATAATGAATGCCTTTCGAAGTAATTGTTAAAAATAAATAAAGTATTTAGTCATTGTTAACACGTAATTACTTAAGAATATTTAAATTTATAATGTTATAAACCGTTTTCTTAAAACTAGTAGAATACAGTACACCATCGAAAATTCAAAACTTGGAAAACGACAACATCCCGTCGAATCTCATCAACATCTTTTGACTTAGTCCAGGAATCTATTAGAACTAAATTAACAAATAACGCTGACACTCTAAATGACAAAAAGATGCTAAACAAATGTCTGATTTTAGATTTATTAGCACATCGGTAGGCATCGATATCTCTTACAATGACATATTAGACGCATTTACTCGTAATTCAAAAGTCTCAAGCAATGGAATGCCATGTCCTCCGGCTTCAATAAAACTTCTTAGCCTAAATAATAAAATCAAAATTGAAAAGCATCTAATGAATTGCTATATGTCAGAGTATTTAAGGCTTCGATAGTGCAAAATGTCAATCTACCAATAAATAAATTTGTCAATATTATAAAGGATACTTGTCCAATAAAAAATCCAATCCTCTATAAACGAAGGCTAAAAGGGTTCTGGCAATAAAAGTCTCTGAATTTTACGAACGCAACAATCTGATTAAGAGTAACATCTTCGGTTTAAGAAAAGACAAAGCACAATTGGTGGAGTACGAGATTTACAAATGTGTATTAATAAATATAATTGTCATTGGCAACTCTATTCTCTAGATATTTCAGCAGCTTTAATAATATATATGTTAAGATATATTATGTTATAGTAATCTTTAAATAATATATCTTATTGCTCCAACTATGATGATAAACATATTGTTAAAGTCAACTGGCAATGCATGATGTCTAGGGAATATTTCAGCATAAACATTGAAAGACGCTTTATTCAACATAATTGCTCCATAAAACTGTTTAAACGAATTAGATTTAATGGATCATATGCCATTGTCTTTTTTCGATGCAGACGTAAAAAATCAATTTATATCGCTTTTTGCTGACTCCGCCGATTTTTCTGTTATTGACATTTCCCCTAAGAGTAACGTTGTATTAAAGTTTATTTCAATTTTCGCTGAGGATAATGAGATCGTATTGTTTTGCTCTGAAATAGGTTTAAAATTTCTAAAAAAGATAACTACCGCAAATATACACTTTATAAGTGTTTTCGCTAAAGTAGATAATGAAAAGATATTTTAAAACAATCATGCTCATTTGTTAGGTCACGAAATCAAGATTGTTGAAATGGGGATAATGCATATAACACTTTTCGGTTTCCTCAATGCTTTAGAAACCAAGAATGGGGTCATTATTATCGTATGTGCAAAAAAGAAGTGAAATGTGTTCACTGTGGCGGATCACACAATTCCAACATATGTACCAACAGACACACCCATAAATGCGCGAACTGTGGTGAAGGTCATAAAGCATATAACAAAAATCGTGTCAGCATTTTCAAAATTACATTTTTCCCTACAATTTACAGCATAACAGAGAAGTTCATAATAACATATCGTTTGCATCAATTGCGTCAAAAAGACCTATAATTATTATTCCAGACAGTAATAACAACCAGCAACGGTGCACAACACCTACTAAGCATAGTGATGATAGTACAAGTATGAATTTAATAAATAGTCGCTTAGATGAACTATCTAAAGAAATTGATGAAAATAGAAAATATTGTCAAAAAGAGCTCCGTTCAATAAACGATGAGCTAGATAATATAAATGAAAAGATTATAAATTTAGGATATGGTATGGATAAAGTTGTTCAAGTAATAGAAAATCTGTCAAACAATCAATCGATCTTTAGTACCCAAGTGATATCTATTATAAAAGAATTCGGACTAGAATTTAAAAGCGCAGTATCCTCTACACAATGAACAATAATAATCTAGTTATCGTTTTATGGAATTGTGGGTCAACATCAAATGCAACTTAACTGTTAAGAGAGGGATACTTCGACGTAATCGCTTTACAAGAGGCACGAACACAAAGTGTTCTTTCTGATGTATTCTTTGAGTATATATTTTTATTATAGGCGATTACAACGATAACTGTGGAATTAATATTATAAGATGCATTAACGATAAGTTTACCGTCGAACTTCCAAAGGAATATACTTTTTTTAATCTCGCAAAGAAGTGGTTTTCAACTATCGACTTTGCAATTTTAAATAAAACCAGTACTATTGAAGTTGAATGGCGGTACAACATTCAACCAGAGAACGCTATAATTGGACACCGCATGGTTGTATTTGAATCGAAATCAACCAATACTTTTTTAAAACTGTATTCGCCCCTAATTCTATCGGCATTAATAGTTTTAATCATGCAGTCTCATTGTACTTGTCTACCTCGTTAGATCGGGTGTATGATTGTGAGTTTAAGAATCTTTTAAGTTCTAATCTGAATAGTGATGACACAAGCTTTAAATTCACACAAGTCTCCTCTGTAATAAACAATAGTTTTTATGCGAATTTTGACACATTTGCTTTTTATCCTAATTCTGAAATTTTATCTGAACTCAATAATAATTTTTATACCATCATAAATGAGGGATTTATTCTGTTCCTTAGAAAAAACAATATAATCCAGCATAATAATTCTAACGACAGTTCAAGTCTCTTAAAGAATAATATACTCGACGGCATAAATAAGTGCGTATTGAATGCATCTAACACTTTTTTATACAAACAAAGATCGACAAATCGCAATTACTCAAACATCTAAATCAAAAAATTAAAAATTGAACAAAATTTATTAGATCTATGTGGAAATCTTGAGTAGGCGTGTAAGATTCAAGCGTACATAGACATACTGCAATATAAGTTAATCCTAACTAATGAAATAAAGAAGATTAAATGCTACACACCGTTTTCGAAGAACTGATGGAATACAGTACACCATCGAAAATTTAGAACTTGAAAACGGCAGCATCCCGTTGGATCTCATCAACATCTTTTGACGTAGTCCAAGAAGCTATTAGTACCAAATTAACATATAACGCTGAAACCTGTAATGACGAAAAGATACTAAACAAATGCCTGATATTAGACTGTATCAACACATCGGTAGGCATCGATCTCTCCTACAATGATAAGCATTTCCTCGTAACTCGAAAGTTTCAAGCAATGAAATGTCATGCCCTCCTGCTGCAATAAAACTTCTAAGCTTAAATAATAAAATCAGAATAGCCAAACATCTTGTAAATTGCCCACTGTCAGAGCATCTAAGCATTGGATGTGGCAAAATGATAATTTTACCGAAAAATAAATTTATCAATAATATTAAAGATATTCGTCCAATCACAATTTCAAACCCCCTACTAACGGCAGTTGAAAGAGCTTTAGCAATAAAAGTCTCTGAATTTTACGAAAGCAACAACCTGATAAACAAAATCATTTTCGGTTTTAGAAAAAGCAAAAGCACATTTGGTGCAGTACGAGGCTTACAAATGTTTATTGATAAATATAACTGTCCTTGGATACTTTATTCTCTAGATATTTCAGCAGCTTTTGATAATATAACTTAAGAAGAAATTTTAAAATCATTGATAAGGGATAAAGTTCCAAGTAACATAATTAAGAGAATATGGGCTTGTCTCAAAGCCAGATATTTCTATATCAACGGATATAAAGATACAAAATATTATCTAACGCAAGGTGTGCCGCAAAGATCTCCATTAAGTCCGATACTTTATGTAATTACTACAAGACACATCTTAAGCAAGATATGTGATAAATTTGTGCATGGAGTCATCTACGCTGACGACATTTCTTTGGTCTTTCTAAAAACCAAAAAGATGGCTTCATACGAAAAATGTATGGAGAAATGCATGTGCATCATTGACAAAAAACATCATCTTTCACGCTTAGGTTTAATTTAAACCCAAAAAGACTAAATTTAAATACATTACAGGAAAATTCAAACACAAACGTGAATTTGATAGATTTGATAAAACATCTCACAGAAAACATTGCAGGATAGTAAAGATTTTAGGTTCCACTTTTACTCCATCATTGTCGAATAAGCCAGATATGAATAAACTCAAAAAATCATTAAAAAAGGTTTGTCAGTTTTTCACCGAGCGTTAACACTTGATATCTCATTAAGAAGATGATGCATTCTTTTAAATAAATTTATTCTCTCGGGTTTATACTTCTACTCAAGGAATATGCCACCAGAACAACATCGCCCATACCTAGACTGTGTTATGAAAATGTTAAGAACAAACAAAATGACTAGTAGCTTGAACCAAAACATGTTAAAAAAATAAACATTTTATTATAAAAAAATTGTAAGTAGTCGATGAAAAAAAAATTTTCCTTTTTTTATTCTTCAAAAATTTAGAGAAACTTTTATTAATTTTTTTAACTACGTCGGTTATTTCATTTTTGCTATTTATTTTTGTTTATACAAATGTTTAATATTACTTTTTTTGTCTGTGTACACTATGCATTGGAACGCTTGCTTGAAAGAATTTTGACTGAAATTTGAAGAGAATGATAAGAAGATGCAGAGATAAAAATCACGGAAGAAAGCGCGAATCGAAAATTCATGAGAAACTGGATATGACACTCTTAACACAATTCATTATGTATTTTTCGGATGTTTACTACTTTTTCAAAAAAAAAATTTTTCTTCTTCACTAGACGCAGGTGCTTCCATTGATCTCTATAAAATATTTAAATGCGAACAACGTCTTGTGGCATACGCTGATGATACCACAGTCCTGTTCTCTGCACGCAGGTGCAAAGACTTAATATAAGACATCATATTTTTCTTTTTAAGATTACAAGAACAGTGACCCAAGTCTAATGTTATTTTAAATTCCGCTAAATCGCAAATTGTTGTCTTTCATGGCGCCACTGAAACAAAGTTGACCTTAGAGTAAACGGTAAACTCAGTAAATCATGTGGTTGACCGGCTGCACAAACCTAATCGATTATTGCATGAGCCCGTTAGAAAAGCATGGATCTACGATTAACCGTTTTAGTTTATCACCAAACTGGTGCAAGAATGCTGTCGCTACTGTTTGCACTTTGACCATTGATTCCGCATCAACTGGTGTAAACGAGTATTGTTTCACTTTATTGTCAAGTCGTGAGCCTGATTATCCTCCTAGTTCCACAGAAAATTCTGTTATTCCACATCTACTAACATAAACTTTTCGTGGTCCGTTATGCATTCACCATGGCTGCACTACGCGTTTGGAACAAACATCCTCGTGACACAAAATCATTGATGTCACTTAAACACTTCAAAACTTCCTTGATCGCCATACTTCTTGCAAACGAACTAAAATAGCACTTTCAGCTGCAATCAATTCAATAACTTTACACACAAGTTCAAACATTCATTCTTTATTAACTACTACTAGATTAGACAAGTATATCGTTAAAATAACCTGGCAATGCATGATATCAAAAGAATATTTTAATAAAAGCATTAAACGAAACTTTATTAACAAATATAAAATTGTGAAAACATTCACAATAATCAGATTTAACCGATCTAATGATATTATATCGTTTTTGACCCGGAAGTAATAAATTTCACAACATTACAACTTTATGTTACTGGCATTACTTTAATAAAGGCTTACTTATAATATAATTTTAATATAAAAAATTTGAGAGATATTAACATAAAGTAAGTTATACCTGGAAGCATTCGAGATTAAAATTTGAAGAAACGACAAAAATTAGAAAGGTTTTTAAATACTTAGAAAGCATTGATTTTTAACCTTATCAAAACGATACCTGTAAGAATTCGAGATTAAAATTTGAAGAAAACGAAAAGAAGACACAGAGTCAAACAGCCACAGAAGACAGTGCGAAACATAAAACTCCTGAGAAACTAGATATGACATTAATATAGTAACCCTCTTGAAAAATTCATTTGTGTTTTTGTGGAATGCTTTCTACTTTTTCAAATAAATAAAAAAAACTGAAATTACAGATGTTCGCTAAAACATTTTTTTAAAGCAGTATTCTCTAAATATAAATAGTAGAAAATTAAACAAGATCCTTATGAGATCAGTTGAATATTCAATTTAAATGATCTACATAAAAATTATTTTTTAATAATTAAATTTCGCCATAACATTACTTAATTAAGAAAAAGACACAATATAAAATGCATAACCAATATGGCTGACTACTGTGATATTAATATCATCATGAAAAACATATCACCTTAAAAAAGTTTGAGATCTAAAGTAAATACAGTAAGTTTCCAAACATAAAGTGTCCAATGATGATTTGCTCAATGAGCACAGAGGACATACCATGCCGATGCAGTAGTTTAAAAGAATAATATTAGCATTTCTCATTGGCATATTCTTTGGAGTAGCAGGTTATTTAGTCTCTGAAAAAGGCCATAGGCAATCATCGTCCTGACTTAATAATTAGAAGAAAATTTTGTTGCTTGTTAATGCCAGTTGCTGTGCATTGCCCTGCGCTAGCGTGACAACTTTAGCGCAGGGCAATACTCGGTAATTCTCATAGATTTATCGCACAGCTTGTAAACGGTGTTTTCCTAACAGGCTTCTACAGCCAACAATTTGGTTAGTGCTGTACAAGTGTCTGTTGTTCGTTAAATTGTCACTTGATTTTTCAACACTTTTCTGCTAAATTGCTATTATATTTTTATACATTTGTAAATAAAAAATAAAGCCGTTTGTAAAGGTTGAACAAAATGATTGGGCAATAAAGAATTGATTTGTTAAATACCTTTGTATATGATTCACCATACAATGGGTCAAATACTTTCTAGTTTAACTTTGCACTTGAACATATTTAGTGTTGATTATTTTCAATTTTTGATAGACAAATACAATAAATAATGAATGCCTTTCGAAGTAATTGTTAAAAATAAATAAAGTATTTAGTCATTGTTAACACGTAATTACTTAAGAATATTTAAATTTATAATGTTATAAACCGTTTTCTTAAAACTAGTAGAATACAGTACACCATCGAAAATTCAAAACTTGGAAAACGACATCATCCCGTCGAATCTCATCAACATCTTTGGACGTAGTCCAGGAATCTATTAGAACTAAATTAACAAATAACGCTGACACTTTAAATATCAAAAAGATGCTAAACAAATGTCTGATTTTAGATTTATTAGCACATCGGTAGGCATAGATATCTCTTACAATGACATATTAGACGCATTTACTCGTAATTCAAAAGTCTCAAGCAATGGAATGCCATGTCCTCCGGCTGCAATAAAACTCCTTAGAATAAAGAATAAAATCAAAATTGCCAAGCATCTAATAAATTGCTATATGTCAAAGTATCTAAGCATTGGATGGTGCAAAATGTCAATCTACCAATAAATAAATTTGTCAATATTATAAAGGATATTTGTCCAATAAAAATATCCAACCCTCTATAAACGAAGGCTAAAAGAGTTCTGGCAATAAAAGTCTCTGAATTTTACGAACGCAACAATCTGATTAACAGTAACATCTTCGGTTTAAGAAAAGACAAAGCACAATTGGTGGAGTACGAGATTTACAAATGTGTATTATTAAATATAATTGTCATTGGCAACTCTTTTTTCTAGATATTTCAGCAGCTTTAATAATATATGTTAAGATATATTATGTTATAGTAATCTTTAAATAATATATCTTTTGATATATTACGTTATAGTAATTTTTAAATAATATATCTTATTGCTCCAACTATGATGATAAACATATTGTTAAAGTCAACTGGCAATGCATGATGTCTAGAAAATATTTCAGCATAAACATTGAAAGACGCTTTATTCAACATAATTGCTCCATAAAACTGTTTAAACGAATTAGATTTAATGGATCATATGCCATTGTCTTTTTTCGATGCAGACGTAAAAAATCAATTTATATCGCTTTTTGCTGACTCCGCCGATTTTTCTGTTATTGACATTTCTCCTAAGAGTAACGTTGTATTAATGTTTATTTCAATTTTCGCTGAGGATAACAAGATCGTATTGTTTTGCTCTGAAATAGGTTTAAAATTTCTAAAAAAGATAACTACCGCAAATATACACTTTATAAGTGTTTTCGCTAAAGTAGATAATGAAAAGATATTTTAAAACAATCATGCTCATTTGTTAGGTCACGAAATCAAGATTGTTGAAATGGGGATAATGCATATAACACTTTTCGGTTTCCTCAATGCTTTAGAAACCAAGAATGGGGTCATTATTATCGTATGTGCAAAAAAGAAGTGAAATGTGTTCACTGTGGCGGATCACACAATTCCAACATATGTACCAACAGACACACCCATAAATGCGCGAACTGTGGTGAAGGTCATAAAGCATATAACAAAAATCGTGTCAGCATTTTCAAAATTACATTTTTCCCTACAATTTACAGCATAACAGAGAAGTTCATAATAACATATCGTTTGCATCAATTGCGTCAAAAAGACCTATAATTATTATTCCAGACAGTAATAACAACCAGCAACGGTGCACAACACCTACTAAGCATAGTGATGATAGTACAAGTATGAATTTAATAAATAGTCGCTTAGATGAACTATCTAAAGAAATTGATGAAAATAGAAAATATTGTCAAAAAGAGCTCCGTTCAATAAACGATGAGCTAGATAATATAAATGAAAAGATTATAAATTTAGGATATGGTATGGATAAAGTTGTTCAAGTAATAGAAAATCTGTCAAACAATCAATCGATCTTTAGTACCCAAGTGATATCTATTATAAAAGAATTCGGACTAGAATTTAAAAGCGCAGTATCCTCTACACAATGAACAATAATAATCTAGTTATCGTTTTATGGAATTGTGGGTCAACATCAAATGCAACTTAACTGTTAAGAGAGGGATACTTCGACGTAATCGCTTTACAAGAGGCACGAACACAAAGTGTTCTTTCTGATGTATTCTTTGAGTATATATTTTTATTATAGGCGATTACAACGATAACTGTGGAATTAATATTATAAGATGCATTAACGATAAGTTTACCGTCGAACTTCCAAAGGAATATACTTTTTTTAATCGCGCAAAGAAGTGGTTTTCAACTATCGACTTTGCAATTTTACATAAAACCAGTACTATTGAAGTTGAATGGCGGTACAACATTAAACCAGATAACTCTATAATTGGACACCGCATGGTTGTATTTGAATCGAAATCAACCAATACTTTTTTAAAACTGTATTCGCCCCTAATTCTATCGGCATTAATAGTTTTAATCATGCAGTCTCATTGTACTTGTCTACCTCGTTAGATCGGGTGTATGATTGTGAGTTTAAGAATCTTTTAAGTTCTAATCTGAATAGTGATGACACAAGCTTTAAATTCACACAAGTCTCCTCTGTAATAAACAATAGTTTTTATGCGAATTTTGACACATTTGCTTTTTATCCTAATTCTGAAATTTTATCTGAACTCAATAATAATTTTTATACCATCATAAATGAGGGATTTATTCTGTTCCTTAGAAAAAACAATATAATCCAGCATAATAATTCTAACGACAGTTCAAGTCTCTTAAAGAATAATATACTCGACGGCATAAATAAGTGCGTATTGAATGCATCTAACACTTTTTTATACAAACAAAGATCGACAAATCGCAATTACTCAAACATCTAAATCAAAAAATTAAAAATTGAACAAAATTTATTAGATCTATGTGGAAATCTTGAGTAGGCGTGTAAGATTCAAGCGTACATAGACATACTGCAATATAAGTTAATCCTAACTAATGAAATAAAGAAGATTAAATGCTACACACCGTTTTCGAAGAACTGATGGAATACAGTACACCATCGAAAATTTAGAACTTGAAAACGGCAGCATCCCGTTGGATCTCATCAACATCTTTGACGTAGTCCAAGAAGCTATTAGTACCAAATTAACATATAACGCTGAAACCTGTAATGACGAAAAGATACTAAACAAATGCCTGATATTAGACTGTATCAACACATCGGTAGGCATCGATCTCTCCTACAATGATAAGCATTTCCTCGTAACTCGAAAGTTTCAAGCAATGAAATGTCATGCCCTCCTGCTGCAATAAAACTTCTAAGCTTAAATAATAAAATCAGAATAGCCAAACATCTTGTAAATTGCCCACTGTCAGAGCATCTAAGCATTGGATGTGGCAAAATGATAATTTTACCGAAAAATAAATTTATCAATAATATTAAAGATATTCGTCCAATCACAATTTCAAACCCCTACTAACGGCAGTTGAAAGAGCTTTAGCAATAAAAGTCTCTGAATTTTACGAAAGCAACAACCTGATAAACAAAATCATTTTCGGTTTTAGAAAAAGCAAAAGCACATTTGGTGCAGTACGAGGCTTACAAATGTTTATTGATAAATATAACTGTCCTTGGATACTTTATTCTCTAGATATTTCAGCAGCTTTTGATAATATAACTTAAGAAGAAATTTTAAAATCATTGATAAGGGATAAAGTTCCAAGTAACATAATTAAGAGAATATGGGCTTGTCTCAAAGCCAGATATTTCTATATCAACGGATATAAAGATACAAAATATTATCTAACGCAAGGTGTGCCGCAAAGATCTCCATTAAGTCCGATACTTTATGTAATTACTACAAGACACATCTTAAGCAAGATATGTGATAAATTTGTGCATGGAGTCATCTACGCTGACGACATTTCTTTGGTCTTTCTAAAAACCAAAAAGATGGCTTCATACGAAAAATGTATGGAGAAATGCATGTGCATCATTGACAAAAAACATCATCTTTCACGCTTAGGTTTAATTTAAACCCAAAAAGACTAAATTTAAATACATTACAGGAAAATTCAAACACAAACGTGAATTTGATAGATTTGATAAAACATCTCACAGAAAACATTGCAGGATAGTAAAGATTTTAGGTTCCACTTTTACTCCATCATTGTCGAATAAGCCAGATATGAATAAACTCAAAAAATCATTAAAAAAGGTTTGTCAGTTTTTCACCGAGCGTTAACACTTGATATCTCATTAAGAAGATGATGCATTCTTTTAAATAAATTTATTCTCTCGGGTTTATACTTCTACTCAAGGAATATGCCACCAGAACAACATCGCCCATACCTAGACTGTGTTATGAAAATGTTAAGAACAAACAAAATGACAAGTAGTAGCTTGAACCAAAACATGTTAAAAAAATAAACATTTTATTATAAAAAAATTGTAAGTAGTCGATGAAAAAAAAATTTTCCTTTTTTTATTCTTCAAAAATTTAGAGAAACTTTTATTAATTTTTTTAACTACGTCGGTTATTTCATTTTTGCTATTTATTTTTGTTTATACAAATGTTTAATATTACTTTTTTTGTCTGTGTACACTATGCATTGGAACGCTTGCTTGAAAGAATTTTGACTGAAATTTGAAGAGAATGATAAGAAGATGCAGAGATAAAAATCACGGAAGAAAGCGCGAATCGAAAATTCATGAGAAACTGGATATGACACTCTTAACACAATTCATTATGTATTTTTCGGATGTTTACTACTTTTTCAAAAAAAAAATTTTCTTCTTCACTAGACGCAGGTGCTTCCATTGATCTCTTTAAAATATTTAAATGCGAACAACGTCTTGTGGCATACGCTGATGATACCACAGTCCTGTTCTCTGCACGCAGGTGCAAAGACTTAATATAAGACATCATATTTTTCTTTTTAAGATTACAAGAACAGTGACCCAAGTCTAATGTTATTTTAAATTCCGCTAAATCGCAAATTGTTGTCTTTCATGGCGCCTCTGAAACAAAGTTGACCTTAGAGTAAACGGTAAACTCAGTAAATCATGTGGTTGACCGGCTGCACAAACCTAATCGATTATTGCATGAGCCCGTTAGAAAAGCATGGATCTACGATTAACCGTTTTAGTTTATCACCAAACTGGTGCAAGAATGCTGTCGCTACTGTTTGCACTTTGACCATTGATTCCGCATCAACTGGTGTAAACGAGTATTGTTTCACTTTATTGTCAAGTCGTGAGCCTGATTATCCTCCTAGTTCCACAGAAAATTCTGTTATTCCACATCTACTAACATAAACTTTTCGTGGTCCGTTATGCATTCACCATGGCTGCACTACGCGTTTGGAACAAACATCCTCGTGACACAAAATCATTGATGTCACTTAAACACTTCAAAACTTCCTTGATCGCCATACTTCTTGCAAACGAACTAAAATAGCACTTTCAGCTGCAATCAATTCAATAACTTTACACACAAGTTCAAACATTCATTCTTTATTAACTACTACTAGATTAGACAAGTATATCGTTAAAATAACCTGGCAATGCATGATATCAAAAGAATATTTTAATAAAAGCATTAAACGAAACTTTATTAACAAATATAAAATTGTGAAAACATTCACGATAATCAGATTTAACCGATCTAATGATATTATATCGTTTTTGACCCGGAAGTAATAAATTTCACAACATTACAACTTTATGTTACTGGCATTACTTTAATAAAGGCTTACTTATAATATAATTTTAATATAAAAAATTTGAGAGATATTAACATAAAGTAAGTTATACCTGGAAGCATTCGAGATTAAAATTTGAAGAAACGACAAAAATTAGAAAGGTTTTTAAATACTTAGAAAGCATTGATTTTTAACCTTATCAAAACGATACCTGTAAGAATTCGAGATTAAAATTTGAAGAAAACGAAAAGAAGACACAGAGTCAAACAGCCACAGAAGACAGTGCGAAACATAAAACTCCTGAGAAACTAGATATGACATTAATATAGTAACCCTCTTGAAAAATTCATTTGTGTTTTTGTGGAATGCTTTCTACTTATATTAAATGTATAATTATTTCTACTTATATTAAATGTATCATTTGTGTTTTTGTGGAATGCTTTCTACTTATATTAAATGTATACTTATATTAAATGCATATATTAAATGTATAATTATGAATTATTTACAAAATATCAAAACAAAATACACATTTCCAAAATCAATTACAATTTTTTAAAAATAAAATATGGTAACCAATGAATATCTCTGTTTTCATAAATCAGTTTGCAGGTAGATTAGTTGTTAAATAATTTTAACTTATTGATCAAGGTGGTAATAATATGCCTCTTTTTGTTTGCTGCCAATATTTGACAGATCCAAATTTTGATCCGATCAAAGTATGCGACGTGTTATTTTTAATAGATTTAGTAAATTCACATTTGGAAGGAACTGGAGGAAGGATAGATCCAGATTTTGAATCATCATCAGCGTCTGGAGTGCTTGTATCAATCCATTTTTTTCTTTCTTCGTCATATACCATCTAAAGCAAATTTGAGTAATGTTTGTGAATATGATAAAAATAATTCTTTATATTTTTATATGAACAATATCACATCGTGATGATTAATGTATTCATATTTCGTAATAAAAAATTTTGATGTATTTTAGTTAATAAAAAAGTTAAACTTCGAAAGTTACGCTTAAACTAATAAAACATTCTACACTTTTTAAGAGCATTATATTATGAATAAAAAAGATATGAATATTCAAATAATGATGAAAAAGAAAAGATACGAATCCTATTAGCGTAACGATAAGAATATTAGTTTATCTGAACTGATATTGATCTGTAAAGTTGATCTGAATATCAACTTTTACACTTTCTGCGTTAAGTAATATGATGATGTTTCTAAGAAGACATCACTTGTAATGCTGCGTATATAGTTGTAAACTTCATAAGTTAGTAGGGGCCTTAGTAGAGGGTTTGTAGAAGCGGATATAGTAGTGGATATAGTATAGAATATAGTGGTGGACTTTACTGGTCGTATTGAAGAACTTGTTTTTATTTTGTGGTAAAAGCGGAGAGAGAAACGTTATCAAAAATACACACTATTCGCTAACAACAGAAAAAAATAGAATTAACTTTAGGTGGTAGATGTGTCCAGAGCAACTTTCAGTCTATATTTAGCGATTTAAACAATGAAAAAATGAAATTATGTACATTGGATTTGTAAGATTCGAAAAGCAGTTTATTCTGCTTGATGATTGAGCAAGCTGAGCTAATATCTATGCGAGAAGTTCAGAAGTGTGGGGTGTACAACGGAGTAATAGATAAGAGTTAGGTAGTTGATGACTAGTATCGATAGAGTGGACGTTGAATAAGATGAGATGAATAGTGAAGGTCATTGTTAACGATATAGACGCGAGGTGAAGTGTCATGTGAAAAGTAGATATGCGTATCTGATAGTGGATGAATTGGGATGATTAGAGAATTAAGTTTATGAAAATGTCAAAAAATGAATGACGATAGAAGTGTCGGCAGGATATAGAGATTGTACAATTATTGAATATTGAAGTGAACAGCGCATGCAAGATGTTTGTGGAAAGTGGATGTGAAAATTTGAGTTAGTAGTGTTTATTGAGAATTGTAGTAGAGAAGAATTGTGGTGAACTTGAGAATTGGTTGGCAATAAATATGAAAAGAATGCAACATGTCAGGTTTATCGTTAGTATTTCCTTCTATAAATGTTAGTTTAATTGACAAGATTTATAAACCAGGGCAGATGTGAAATGAATAATGATCAGCTAGAACTTTGTCGAGGGCAAAATGAGATTGTAATGAGCTGCTTGAAGGAATGAAATATAAACGAAGAGCGAATGTAAATATAAAGGCGGTTCTGAGCAAGTGGCTCAGAAACATGGTATGCGTGATGGCCATAAATAGTAAAATATCGAATAATGGCTATGAGACTTGAGTTACTTAATCGTTGAGTTTGAGAAGTTTAATGGATTAAGTTATATGAAAGAATTTAAATATATTATAATAAGTCGAATCTACAAAAACGATAAACAAGAAATAAAAAGCGCATAGTTGCGCGTTGAGAAATGCTTAGCCAATTGAGAATCAAAAGACGGAAGAAATATGATCGAAGCGTCAGTGGTGGTACACGATTAGTAAAGTTAAAGGATGGTTAGTGAGGAAATAAGTTGTCTGCAAATGTGTGACTAACTATTCTGTGAATACGTTGAAGGTTACGAAGAATAAAAGAACTCAAATAAAGTTTTTCGCGAATTAAAGAAAGTTATAAAGCGAAAGGGTTAAAGCTAAAGGGTAAACTATTTTAACAATAATTAAAAGCGATTGTATCTATATTTCAAATGCAGCAATAATTAAAATACCTTTGAAGTGTCATCATCAGGTAAGTGAACTGGGTTTACAGGCTTTAAATAATTATTACCAAATTTTCTTTTGATAAGTGATGTCTTCTGTGGTTGAGTATAAGTCAACTTTTCAACATCACCATTCTAAAAGCAAACTTTAACATAAATCATTTAAAAAATAAAAAAAATATAAAACCTCTTTTTCTAAATTTTCTACATGTTTAGCAGTGTCTTCTAAATACAGTATGTAGGTTTTAAATACATATGTAAGCACACAAACCTATATCTGGTACTAATATGCTGTTAGCTATGTTATTTAAATACGGATGTTCAACCAATTCTTGCTGTTTCGGAGCAGTCGGTTCGTGTTCTTTAGATATTTCTTGAGCATTCGTTTCGTTGAGGTTTGGAACTAAAGTATGTAAAAAGTGTATTGTAAACAAAACGAACGATTAATACATTTTTTGTCGGGTTAAAAAGCTATTGATATTGTGTATATTATACACAATATTTTTTAAATTATAACAAAATCAGATATAGCAGAATGTATTATAAAGTCCAACTTTATTCAGAGTTCTACTACGATTATGATTTAAGACTTGTTTGATTTCCTCATTAAATACATTTTAAAAAGAAAACCTGCATAATTTAAATTTAATCTGCATACGTTAAAATGTGAGATAAATATATTATTAACATACAACTATGATCAGCTCTTGATTTGTGTTGAGAGTCGGAAAATCGTGATTGAAGTTTAAAGTCAAAAGGTAATGTTGCACGAGGGTCTTTATGCATTTTATTTTGTATCTCAACATATTTAATATTTTTAACTTCAGATTTAGCGTCAATATCATATCCATAATATGACACTCTATTATCAGTGCGGTATAGCTTCTAAATCAAAATTAAATGCAATATAACAATAATAAAACATGTCATACGGATAGAGTGTACAGCTTTGTCAATTGTGGAATCCATTCGGTATTACTATAGAGATTATTCCTTACGAATGGCAAAAGCTTGTAAGTTACCTGAATTTTCAGTCAACGGTAATAATTAAGAATATTATAATTTGACAAGAAACAATAATTTAAAAAATATATTGTACTTTCGACTATAATATTATTTTTAAGCATTCGAATAATTCGTAATTTATTAAAATACTTTTAATTAAAAATAAATATTTATAAATGAAAAAAATACTAATTAGTTTTAACAGCTTTTGTAGTAAGACTGTGGAAATAACTTGAATCGCATTGTATTGCTGATACTCGTACGTAATTGAGTATTTTCTGAAAAACAAACTAAAGTGGTTTTGGACGAAATTACTACATTCTGATAAATAATATGTGGAGCTTAAGGTCGGTATAATGCAACTTATTTAACATTAAACGCATTGTATTCCACAATTCATTTCAATCGAGAAAAAGCAATCCTACTCAATAGCAACATCCCTATTTGACAGATATTTCATCAAAAGCAACAAATCAGCCAGATAACACAAATTTTAAAATTCGCTAAGACTTCGTATAATGTTGAATATGGTTATTAAATATAAACTACGAAGAGTGGAAGTTTACATAAATAAAATTCTTGTTATTTCAATAGTATAAGATTTTTACGATTTTGTTTAACGAACATTTTTATTATTAAAAAAGTATACTTTAATTTTCTTTCATTTTCCAAAAATTTTCGTGGCTAAATACTTTTGTAAAAAATCTTTCGTTACATGTACTCTTCGTTTTTACGGTAATAATACCAATTTCAGAAATACTGAAACTATGTATTCTTAAAACGACCTTACTTTTCTGCTAATTTTCAAGCAAGTATAATGAATTTTTTCTATTCATTACAATGAAGAACTATAAATCAACAACTATCAAGCTTTACGAAATTTCGCAATTTCCATTTTATCAAATCTTATAAAGTAATCGAAACTTTCAATAAATTCAACACCTAATGTTGAAAACGTGACTAAAGTATAATGATTCTCTAAATAAATATAAATAGTAGGATGTCAATCACCTCAATCAGTTTGTCAATTGCTTGACGACACACATCAAATACATATTTCGAATTCCAATGTTTAAGTAAATGTTTTCCTATGTATTCGCAGTATTCCCAGCTTTTTTTGTATAGTCCATGTTTATATAGCATGCTGGTAAATGCTATTTTAAACGGCTGAATTTAAAATGTTATATGAATAATTAATTGAAGATTTTAAAAACAACCATTAGAGTTGGTAATGTACAGTTTTGTGAAAACTCATAGATCTCAGTTAATTGAAAGGAATCTAAGATGTCTTCACTTTCTATCAATTTTTCAATATCACTGAAAACAATAAAATGTAGTGATGTGGCAAAATAAATTAATGTACTCAAAACTTGCGCTGTCAATTAAGCCGGCTTGTCCCAACAGCGTCATTCGGTCTTCTTCTTTACCCAACGTGTGAAAAGAGTTGAGTAGTAGAAGCCGGCAGCAATGATATCCGATAATATTATTAGATCTGACTAAATGATCAAGTTACGAATTAAGCTGATATCTTATTTATTCGCAATATATAAATGAACTTTTATAAATGTAAGTAATGAATTAAATTATTATTAATAAGTTTTTCACATAAAATGTAGATTTTTAATATCATCAGAACAAAGCATAATATATATCGCAGCTTATATACGGTATTGTTTTAAATATCTTTAGTATATCGACTAGTGATACGTATTCATGAAGAATGAAAAAATATAACAAACAAATATTTACTAGATAATTAGATAGCTAACTGAGTCTACGTATTTTATATTGCAAATTAAAAATAATGCAAAATAAATGCTAAATAGTTAAATAATAAAAAATTAATTAATAATAAATAATTGTTATAAGATTTGATATAATTTATATCAAGATGAATTATAAACTGAAATTAAAGATAAAAATCAATTGTTATGAATTGACTAACAGATAACAAACTATGTATCAGAATAAGGATTAGAGGTCATCAGGAGGAACTGCTATGTTATCAGGTTTCGGCCCCTGTTCCTCTACCCAACATAGCAGGGGGCCAAATACATGCTAATGATGCATTTCCTTTGATAAAACTATCTAGTATCTTATTCTAATACAAAGTTTATTATTTTTAATCCATCCATAAAAATTTGCCACTTAAGAGTTTAAATTTATTCTTTATATTATTGTGTTGATTTATATATTTTACTATTTTCTGCTTGATGTTATTTTTATAGTAACCTAGTTTAAAATATGTATCTATTAAATTATTTAAATGATTTTGAAGCCAAAATCATTGCATATTGTAGCAATTCTTAAAATTTCATTATTTAATGTATTATATTTTATATTATATGGTATGCATGAATGCTCATGCAAAAATATGTTTATTGTAAATTTAAATATGTCATCTTTACGATATAAATTAATAGTAGTTTTAGTTAATGTTAATTTAATGTTCATATCTAGATATACACCTTCTTTATTATCAATATTGGTTTTGTTAAGAATAAGGCATTCTGGATAAATTTGTTCACTAATTGAATAAAAATTATTACAATTAAATGCACATATATCATCAATGTATCGAAACATATATTTCATATATTTATATAGTTTAGATTTTGTTAAACAGTTATGAACAAATTCATATTCTATAAATCTTAAAAGCAAGTCAGCTGTAATTGGGCTACGGTTACCTTCCATTGCAACACCTTTAACTCGTCTAAATATAGATGTCCCTACTTTTAAAAATTTTTGATTTATCAATATATTTAAGGATTCTATAAATTAAATTTTATCCATATATTTATTTTTACTTGATGGTTTAATTTTTGTTAGATTGGCGTTATAGTTATTGACACATATATAAGTGAGTTCTGTATGCATATCTTTATTAATTTTATCTTTCCTTTTATAATTGTTTGTTATTTTCATTTTATTTTTAATTTTATCAAATATATAATCCAAATGTTTATCTTAGATATATTCGAGCTTTCACTATTAATCAGCTTGCCAAAGTAAGCATTTAAGTTAATATATTACGAATTGTAAATTTTATTTTTGTCGTTGTGTTTATTTAATCTATATTTATACCATTTTGATAGCAGCTTTCTTAATTCACAATTTTCAATTAATTCTAGATAATGGGTACCAATATGTTTATTTATTTTATCACAACTAAGACTTTAACAATTGCATTCTGTTCCAATTATGTTTCTAATATTATCGTTACATATTGATTAAACCTTATAGAGAATTGTTATATCAGTTTTTTATAATTTTTATTTATATATTTAAAATATTAAAAATTAAAATTTTTAATAAAAATCAATTTGTATGAATTGACTAAACATTGCAGTAATATCGATTATCTAGTATCTTATTATATTATTTATTATCTATTGTTTAAATTTATTCTTAATAATATTTTGTTAATTTAAATATATTACAATTTTCTTATATTATTTATTTTTCTTCAATTAAATTTTTCATTAATAATATTTTGTTGATTTAATTTTACTTTGTTCTGTTTGATTTTGTTTTGTAGTAACCTATTTGAAATATATACCTGTTAAAATATGTATTTATTAAATTATTGAAATGATTTTGAAGAAACCCAATATAATCACATATTTTTACAATTCTTAAAATTTCATTATTTAAAGTATTGTATTTTTTAAATTATGATATGCACCGGTCTTATAAAAAACCTTTTTTTGAAAATTTAAATATATCATCTTTGTGGTATAACTAAATAATTGTTTAAATTTATGTTAATTTTATGCTCATATCTAGATATATACTTTCTTTATCATCAATATTAGTTTTATAACCAATTATATTATGTTGAGAAATTTATTCTGAATAAATTAAGATGTCATAATAAAGACACAGTAATCCGATATCTATATAAAATTTCTAAGTGCCGCAAAGAATTAAAACTATGCACATTACAGTTTCGTTGTTGGCAAATAATGTATTGAGTACGTATATAGTACATTAAACGTGTATTTTAGTTAATGGCCAAATACTGAAGTCAAACAAAGTTCATTTTAGTATACCGTAGTCGATAAAATGCACAATATTGGCACTAAAATGAACATTAAACCGAATATTGTCTCTAATAAGTAAATTAAAACTTTAATTTGAAACATCGGGAAAATTAATTTAAAAATTAAATATCTGTGGCTCAATTCAACTAAATTTCTACATTTTGAAAATGAGCATTATGCCATTAGATTTGATGCCGAGCTGTAAATTTTACTTTTAAAAATTCTAATTGTTTACTAATATGATATTTTTAAATTAAAATCTGCTCTTTTACTGAGCATAATATTATCTTTTTTTACAAAATGGGCCTTCTGTATAAAACGTGGCAGGTATAACATTTCATATGATAGAATGAGAACTCTTTCAAAGTTAGCCGTATTTTTAACAGCAATAAAGATTTATTATATCACAGGATAATAGCACATCAATTAAAAGCAAAACTTTCGATTCGTTTAAACATACAAATTAGACAACTTTCAAACTTACTTAAGTTCGAGCACAATAAATATAAGGATTCTTTAAATATATCAGAAGGAACTGAGGATTTATCCAATGAAGCAAGTACGGCTAGATGATGTTTCCAACGCCCTTCAGTAAGATATTCTGGTTTCTGCGATAATAATTTAATAAAAAGTGTCAACTTAAATCTGGCACTTACCTTAAAGGATGGTGGTATACGTCCCAAAATAAGATTATAATATGTTGCTATGGGTAGGGATTGATCCAAAGAATCAACAAATCTATAGAAAATAAGAAAAAGCATAATTAGCAAATTTTAATATTTTGAATAAAGATAAAATAAAAATTTAAAAATATCTAATACAAGTTGTACATTTTACCTTAACATGATAATTCGTTGTTCTTCAACATTGCCACAAAGCATTGATAAGAATAAAGCTTGACTCCAATTATTAGAGTTCGCTGCTGTATTCATCGCGGGTATTGTAGATTCTGAAGATATTAACATCTGGAAGATATCACTTGTATCACCAGCGACAGTATTCTGTAAATGTTGTTGTTTCTTGGTAGATATAAATTCCATGTTTACATTCAATGAATTTAACAATAACGAAATATCAAAATTATTCATTTTGGATTTCTGTTGGATTGTTAAGTGGTTAATAAATTTCCAGAGATCAATGTTTTTATTAGCTTCCAAAATCTTCGATTTACAAAAGCATGTTACAGTTAATTTGGAAGTATTAGGTCTACGCATTGTCGACAAATGAAAATATACAATCATTTAAATTATTTAGAACTTTTTACCTCTTAAGTGGACCGATGTGCTTTTTTAGTATTTGCAGAATTTGTTCAGAATAAGGCTAAAATATGACATAATATAATCACTTAATATACTTGACGCAATATCTACTTAACATAATATCAGGTAATAATTGGTATTTGAAAATCACCAAAATGATTAAAATTGATTTACTTTTGATTGAATTTTTAAATAATGAAAAGTTTTTATAACGTTATTTTTTTCAAAAATAACGTTATTTTATAGTCGATGATGAATTTTGAAAATTTTATTAAATATTTCAATAAAATATTATATTTTAATTGTTTATAATAAATTCAAATATAAAACATTTAAATATATAATACTAGAATTTCATATAAAAATATAATATTAATAGAATATCATAATATGAGTTTTTATAATATTTTTAATGAACACAAGCTTTTTAGAAGCAACTTTTTATTTATAAGAGCATCCATTGTGGGGTCATTTTCCTCATATAATCAGTGAAGATGCTATAATCAAGAAGAAACAGATTCTTTGTGACAGAATCTAGAAGATAAGTGTATGACAAATCGTATTTAAGATATACCATTTGTGCAATCGGCTTGATGATACGACTGGTAGGCAGCTCCACCAGTCGCACTTAACATTACAGTTACGAGCTTTACAACGGTCAAACTGTAAAGGTTGAATGCTGTAAAGTTTACAAATATGTTTTTCATAATTATTGCATTTTTTCATTTTATGGCAGAAAAAATC
>WNNJ02003045.1:0-19377 GCA_012934845.2 Pomphorhynchus laevis
ATATTATTATATATTATATTATTATATATTATATATTTTTATTTTATCAAAAAACTTGGAAAAACTAAAATAAATATCACACAAGTGATATAAATGATATAAATATATGTAACCGATTACAACGACATGAACGAGAACTATCAACGAACAACGTACACCAAACAACATTACAAGTTGCTCGATGTTCGTTGATGGTCCATTAGTTCATTATTATTCTCTATTTTTTTCATGGACTTACCTTAGTACCTACGTATTCACTTTTCTAAAATTACATCGGTTTTAAATGTAGATGATCTGGCTATACTTTCGAATGACATTTACGCTTCCAATCAGTCTTTAACATCTCTATCTGAGTATTGTCATCGCGACCAGCTCCATGTCAATATTCCAAAATCTACGATTATCAAATCCTGCAACGAGTTATATGCGTTTCTCCAAATTCATCATCAGTAGTAACCGCTCTTTGCAACGTATCGCCCTATTCTCTTTTCCTGAGTCAACTACTGCATTTACCAATCACCCATGCTCACCGTTATCACCTTGATGTGTTTGAAGCCAACAAAGCAGTCATTGATTCTGATTTTTTACGCTACTTCAGTATTTCCCCAATCTGGTTGGAAATACCCTCTGTCGAAAAAACAACAACTTACATGGATAGTCTCGATACATGGCAATCATGATAAATATTGCAAAATACTCACCCCCTATCACGATCGTTTATTCTATTATATAGTGTTTAAGCGTATATAGCGTAAACTTTATATAGCGCATCGTCGTTTAGCAACAAAAAATGAATGCTAAAACGCTATCGGAGCTTCAAAGCTCTACAACTTTTGGTGATTTTACAATGAAATATGGTAGTAATGAACGATCTGGTTCAATTCTTTCGTCTACTGGAGACAATTCTAATCAGGTTAGTGATGTTTCGTGTTTATTAAATGCAGATAAGGGGCTGCTACCCCCGATTCCAAAATTAGCTAACCTGTGCATCATCAATTCAAAAAACCAATAGAGAAACACAATCTCTTCTCAACCTTTTTGCGAAAGTTTGTATCAATTCATCCAAACAGGGTGCTGTTCAATTCAGTGAAGATTTTGGACAATACTGTAAGAGTTTCCTTCCCGAATGCCTCTTTATTAAAGGAATACAAAGATTATTTTGACAAGCACCTTTTGGACTCTGGTTCCATAACGTTGAAACCCCTTCAGTGCTCAGTTAAAATATCTAATTTTCCATTGTTTCTAACAGAAGAAGATTTGATAACTCTGAAAAAATTGTATGGCCTCCAATCAGTGAGGCAAGTCCTAGGTAAGGAGGCGACCCCCTCCCTGTGGCTTTTGCAAATACAGATCTTGATTCCGGTCTGCTTCTCTCTAAATCGTCAGCGAATCCTTTCCTAGGTTTTAACTTAGGATTCACTCTAATTGACGAAGACCGACTCACATTCCCACACTGTAACAAGTGCCATGCCTGGGGCCACTGGTACTCTACATGCAGCAAGGCCTTGGTATGCGGTGTTTGTGGTGCTGGGGATTGTCAGTATGCTTTAAAAGGGGAAAGATGTCAGGCCTCCTCCTCTTGCGCTAATTGTGGAGGGGAACATCCGGCCTGGTCAAGGCGCTGCAGAATATTTAAAGAATATAAACAACTGTTTGTTAAGCCTAGAACCCCGATCAACTACGCCTCTGCTGCTGGTTCATCAGCCGACCGGATGTCAAACGCTGACATCATTCAACTTCTTGATAACCAGAAACGAGTAATTTTTTCGCAATTTCAAACAATGATTGGACCTCTGCTATCCTCTTTTGTAGGGACAACAGCTGCCCCCATGCCTAACGAGCTTAAAACCCCCCCACTCCAAGAAGAGGGGGCTTCGGCCAGAACAGTCCCACCCCCAAGGTGGGGAAGATGATCAAGGATAAGAAGGCTTCTCTGGGAAATGAAGATATTGCCCTGGGGGTACGACCCGCGACGGGGCTAGTGGCAGTGGGGGTAACCCTCCTGCACCTAGCTCTGTCTAGGTTGGCATCCCCCTTCCAACTAATTTAGCCCAATGGTGAGTAAACCTGAGCCTTTTTCACTGAATATTCTTCAGTGGAATTCGGGAGGTGCTTCTGCCCTTAGACTTTTATCTGGTAGAGACGCAGATGTTATAGTCCTCCAGGAGACGCGGTCTATCCGTCTCCCCCAGGACATTACTCGATTTATCCCAAAGCAAATTTGTTCCCACTATACTCCGTACATAACCCCACCTCACTCCTCTTCATCTCAAGGACTCTTGACCCTAGTTAAATGCTCTTTAAGGTCCTCCCTACTGCTAAATTACTCTTGTCCTGCCCTGTCTTGTCTAGTAGTTTCACTCGTTAAGAACGGTAAACGCCTCAGTCTAGCCAACGTCTACATTCGTCCAGGAGAGATTCACAAGAACCGTGACCTTCTGGATGGTATTATCGATAGCGGCTATGACATTGTACTAGGTGACTTCAACGACAGAACTGGTCGTTGAATTAATGCTACTCTCCACAGAGCCAGGAACGGTTATCTTATTCACAAACCACCGTCCCCTACATTTCATTGCACATCAACGAATTCAATCCTCGACCTATTACTGCTCCACGAGAGATGGTTGTTAAAACCCTTCTGCATGGAGCAGTCGCGACAGCATCTGTCCACATCTCATGATCTAATTCGCTGGCGGATAGAGGAGGATACGCTGCTTCGGAGAAGATTCCACTTTGACCCGATCAGAGTGGCTTTCTTCCAAGCTGCTATCCAACGCTTCCCCCGAATTGGTAATGAGAATTTAACCGAATTTAATTCCTACCTCTCTTCGCAAGCTACCGCATTGCTTTCTACAACCTATAAAGGTCGCATTTTCAATCCCACTCCGACGAAACTCAAGGTTCTAGCAAAACTACTGAACCTCCCTAATCTCTCTTCTTCCGCCAGACAGACTCTCTCGAATGAATACTGGCGCACCAGATATTGGTTCCAGCTGAGTAGGGATAGGGCGAGCATTGCTCGTCTTAACCCTTCTCAGTCTTCCTTTTGGAAGATTTTCAAGAAAGAGAAGTTTGCTAGGTGGGCTCTGAAACGGGCCCAGCATCTGTCGTTGAATGGGAAAACCCAGGTGCGCCTTTGGGGTACCTGGGCTATCTCGGGATTAGTCTTCTTCTCAAGAGGACGTCCCCCAGAGCAAAGGCTAAGGTTTCTTAAGCTCCTCGTCTCTCGTTTACCCAACATCGTCCGCACCGATTGGATTCTTCGGGAGGTGAAAGACCCCGGGTGGTTCAATCGGAAAGCGGCGTGCTGGATTGGTTGGGGGCTCAGATCCCCATTGATTTGAGGCCTTAATAGGAAGAAGACAAAGAAATTGTTGACCTATTTTTTCTGTTGACTGACTGTTTATTTTTTTTCTAATGGACTTCTTGTTAAACGACACTTCCATTTATGTATTTTTATTAATAAAGTCTTATTATTATATAGCGCATATAGTGTTTTCAACATTGCTTCTCTCTATCTCACTTATTCACCTGCCACTTCCAAGCAACTAAAGTCTTAATGAAATTGACTGTCTTCCCCGATCTTAAACCAAGTTCATTCCCATACGTAATATTACTCATTATTTGATGATTCTTTGACCATATTTTTACAAGTATCCAATGTTTTGTCTTTCTAACATTTACATACACTCAAACTTCCATATCACTTTGTATCCCTAGATGATCAACATAATCTGCCCCCCCCCAATGATTCTATGGTCTATCTACATACCAAATTTCAAACTAGATATAGTTCCTTCTTTATGTCTCATTTTTCATGACTATTCATTTATGTATATTTTGCCCAAAGCAGAGATGCAAAATTGCTTTAATTAATTATCTGCATTATCATAGTATTAATAATTATTGATTAATAGTATTATTAAAAATTAATTAATTTATAAATTATTAATAATTATTAATAAATGAGATTAAAATTATTGAAACCCAATAAAATTATCATAATCTTATTAATAATCTTATTTATTTAATTATAATAATCTTATTAAGAACGAATTCATGTATAGCAGTAAAACTCCAAGAATATTTAATCATGTGTTGCTATTAAAATCCCATTACTTCCGTAACTATAACTATCGAAGAAATTAACTTTGTTCTTTCCCATTTTTCTAAAGATTTACCAGTCATATTAGCAGGTGGCTTTAATGTTAGAATTGACAAACCTACTTGCCCTAAAACTATTGAATTCCTAGAAATTACTAGGAATATGGGATTTCACTGCAAATCGAAACCAGATGATCCAACTTAACTATCTTTCAACGGACACAGTGTAATAGACATAGTTATGTTACGCAGGACAAATGCATTAGTGGAAGTTGATACTAACTCAAGCTGGACTGTTATAAGAAAGCACACCCGTATCAAAATAGAAGTTGATTATCTTGAAAATGCATCGCTTCAAAAACTACCTAGTAATCAAGGAATAAACCGAAGAATTGATCATTCAAAGCTATATAGTCTTGAATTTCTTCAGATATCCCAGTTACCATTGAACGAACCTTTGGATGATAATTATAAGCGCCTTCAAAAACTAATATATAACGCATCTGTACAGATACCAATACATAGAACGAAAGGAGCTAGATATTACTCAAAACTGGATAAACTCAAAGTTAGGGTGTTGACGCTAATACATCAGTTCAAAAGAAATCCAACTATGATTGGGAAATACCATACATGTAAGATACAGTATAATAAACAACTGCAATATGTAATAAAACATAAGAATGGCACTTCAGAACTGATCCGATTAAGAGAGGCGGAACGTATGCCTTGGAAGATTAATCCTCGAAGAAATGGATACTTTAAAAGTCCAATTGATCGTGAAACCTGGTGCGTGCATTTCCGGAAAATACTGCAAAAGGAAAATCATACAAATACATTTGTGCTTACCACCGCAATAACCCCTCAATGTACAGCCCCACTTACACAATTAAACGCAGATTTCACATTTGAGGAAATAGTCAGTGCCGTATATATAATAGCAAACCCCATAAAGCTGTAGGTTTAGATAAAATTAGCGATGATCACATGAAAGGTTTACTGCCAGATATAGGGCATTATTTGAAAATAATGTTCAATTTAATCCTTAAAAGAGGCACCATATGTGATGAACGGCGTACATCGAAATTACGGATATTGTACAAAGGTAAAGGTGAGCAAAGTGATCCAAATTCATACCGCAGAATTACATTCATTTCACATGTTTGCAAATTGCTGACGTTTATAGCTAATAGGCTGGTTGAATATATGGACAAGAATAAAACTATACCAAATGAACAGTATGGTTTCCGTGCTGGAAGGTCTGCTACCTCAGCAATAAAGATATTGAGAGACTATATCGTTAACAACTTTAGTAGTTTCAAAGGTGGAGTATATGTGGCCTTTATAGATTTTGCGAAGGCTTTCGACAGAATTGACAGACATCTATTATTACGGAAGTTAACGATTATTCATAGTATTACTGGAAGAATTCTGAATTTAATCGCTGATTTACTAAGACCCAACTGGGTGTGTATTTGTGATGGAGAGTAAATGACAGAAGCAATTGATCAGAATATAGAAAGTCTTCAGAAATACTCACTGAGCCCCCTTTTATTTAACGCATTTGTTTCATATCTTCAATCATGACTCATGACAGAAAACGAATCGTTGGGCATCATCATGTACGCAGACAATCTGGATATATATTCATATAATCATGAAGACATTCAAACCTCACTTAATCAATTAAGGATATATTGCGAACTTAATAACTTAACGGTAAATATAGATAAAAGCAAGATTACACGTTTTAGGAAAGGTGGAAGATTAGCTAAACATACCAAATTACAATATGACAACCAAATTATAGAGTTCGTAAAGCACTATACTTATCTAGATGTTACTCTCTCTCTTCTCAATGGACGTTCGCTGAACACGTGAGGAAGGGCGAGAAACAAAATAGCATCGAGATCATGGACAATAGGAAATATATTATCTCTAAAAGGAGCGATAAGATTTTACGAAGTCATGATGGAGACAATAATACAGTATGCTGTTCCTGTGATATGGACAGATCTCACAGCGGATAATTTCAAAATGATCGATATTGCAAAATGGAATTTCTTAAAACTAGTGTTAGGAGTTTCCAAACACACAATTTCGAGATTAGTAGCACTAATGACTGACGAGCTCCCAACAACGTTGCGAATAATCGATCTGCTTAACTTGGAACATACAGTTGAGTTCGACAAGTATGACAAATCTTGGCTTGAAAAAAAATAAACGGAATATCCCTTGAATACATTCAGTCTTCGGCAATGATACAAACTCATTGGAAACATCCAAAAGCTAAAAACAGACACTTATTGCTAAGATTCTCGATGACAGGATATCACACAAAGTTTTGTATCAAGAATGGCGTACACGAAAGAACCACGACATGCATTTGCAAATTTTGTTTGCAACCATGCTCTGCACTGCTGCATATATCTGTATACCAGCATTTATCATCAAAATCTGTCTTATATTGACTCATTATGAAATTTTTTGTTTGTTTATTGCATTGTAAGACATTGTAAGCCGCATGGCGAGTTGGCGTAAAAGCCCTTTTATTTAATAAAACATTTAATATTATTATTAAAATTATAACACAAAAAACACGCATATATTCATAATAAAAACAGGTTTACTATTTTTAATAAATTTATTATTGAATAAATTTTATTAATTCATTTTAATAATGTAATATTTAAAGTCAAAATATAAATAATCATTCTTAGATTTTCTGTTTTTAAATTCATTCGATTCAATGAAATAAGCAAAATAAAAGTTATAAAAGATAAAATGACACTAAAAGTTGGAAATATCTGAAAGTTGTTAAAAGTAGGAAATATCTTAATGTTAAAAGTTGGAAATATAATCGTAGTGCCTCTAATGACTCCCCCAGCATACCATCTGCGGGTTGAGCAAACGCGGACAATTCCTGGCCCATAATACAGGCCGATCAGGAGGATACTAAGAAAAGTCGTTATCAATGGTAGAATCCACCAACTTTCGAAATGGAGCTAGGGATTACACCGAAATTATCACGACAGAACATCCCAAGATTTCAAAGACACTCAGACTCTCAGACTTCTTGAAAAAGTTATTAATCGACTATCAAGACTTCCGAACTTAAGCCAGATCAGATTCCGAATGGTGCAAATTGAGGACCGAATCCTACATAGCCGAACCCGCATAAAAGCGGGATAAAGGCTATAGAAGATGATTTAAATTAAATTTTAGTTTATATTTTAAAGTTAAATTTTAATGTTTACAAGGCTATCCACAAAAAGTGGAATAAATTGCATTTATTATCTATAAAACTCAATTCTAAACAATAAGATATAATTAGAGACCAATAATAATATTTCGTATATTTCGTATATCAGTAAAATATTGAAATTCTTCTGAATATGGAACAATATTATCCCCTAAAGTAGGTATGGTTCCTACTTTTGATACAGCAGGACGTTTCTACTTGCGTCCTACTGTATCCAGAAACACTACATGTGATGATAATATCGTGCTACAACCAGAATTTCATCTTACAGTTGAAATCAAGTTAAATTAAAAATATTCATTGCAAGTGGCAGCATGTAAAACAGTGATCCAGCTAGCGGATCACCCACATAAGGTAGGTTTCTAATTGATCGTTATAATACGATCCGCGACCAAACGTAATCTACAGAAATGTATATCTACACCACTGGAGCAACAAGCTTAGTGGATGTAGCGTTGAATCGTAAAACAGAAGTTTTTCGTTTAAATCCGATCAGCATCAGTGTACGGAGAAAGCAGATAATAAGGATCAAAACGTGAAATGTAGGTGTGTAGGTCTGACCCACCAAGCTGATTAGTAGCCTTCAACTGTATCAAGAATAAGAACAATACCTGTGAGGATAATATTATGCCACAACCAGAAGAATTTCAGCTCACAGATGCAATTAAGTTAAATAAAAGCATTCATTGTAAGTATAACATGAAAAACTGATCCGTCTATCGGATCTCGTTGCATGGTTATCGTGACTTGCTGTATATATAGCTCTTAAATTTCAGATAAAGTTTACGGTATACAAAAATAAAATCAACAATTAATTTCATTAATACGTCAACTCTTAAATTTCTATTCAGTAAATGATATAACTAAATAAAAAATTGTTGTTCAATTTACTTGAGTATCTTAAATGACTTCACAAATATTTAGCAAAATTTATATTCTCAAGTAAACTGTTAAAATACTAACTTATAATTTGCTGCGTCTAAAAGTGGCTTGATATCACTAAGTTCACGAGCCCCAGTTCTACAGAATACGCATCCAAGTCGTCTAAAAAATGTAACAACACACGGCTTTTCTGTCCACAATGATTGCAGTTGGACTTGCTGTATATATAAAACAAATAATTAAATAAATTAAAAAATCAACAAAAATATTATAGTGTAAAGAAATAAAAAAAATCAGCAGAAATTTCAACTTCTTTATTAGAAGTTTCTTAAAATGATTATGTAATCAAATTTCAAATTCCTAAAATTCGAAATGGCCGCTATTTAAGCCGAAAATCGCAATTAAACAAGTCATTATTGCGTCTTTGTTGAAGAACAAAGACGCAATTCATTGAAAAGATAGTAATTTAATGTTCACGACAAATGAATTGTAGCAAAATTGAACCATAAATAAAAAATAAATTAGTGAAACGTTAGAAATGTAGTCGAACTCTGAAGTAAAATGAAAGTTTTGGCAAACTTTTTTAATAAACTAAAAAGATATAATTAGGTGTCACTTTCTGATTAATCTTTCTGATTAACTGTCAGTGGATATCCTGTCCGTTAAGCGCTTTAAATTTGGTAAATTTATTTAATTTATTTTGTGCAAACATTATCATGCATTGCAGCGTGATAAAATAACTTGTAAAATAATTTAGAAATTGTTAGAAAAAAAAACAAAAATACAAAATGGCTGACTGCTAATGTTTTTCATAATTTTTGTAGGTCTATTTTAGTTTAAATGTTATCAACTAAAAACCACAATGCAGGAATCATTTTTAATAGGCGTTTTTCAACAGTTTTCTGCATGTAGTTAAATAAATCTTTATCTAAATTAAAATTTAAGTCAAATTATTTTAATTTAAATTAATTTAATTTTAATTAATTTTATTATTGAATTTGGATTAATTTAATCCACATATGTAATGCGTTTTAGCTTTTGTAATGTTAGTTTTAATCCATACATTAATTTAATAAACAATAATTTAATAATTAAATAAACTTTAATTTATTATTAATGATTTAATAATTTAATTGTTTAATAAATTATATTACATGATAATTTTGGAAAATAAATGTAAAACAAATAGCAATAAATATATAAAAAACCTAGGTATAAATAATAAATAAATAAACAATAAATTAATTTTAAATTTAATTAATTTTCTAATGTTTGTTTACTATTAATTATTATTAAATATAAATTGAATATTAATCATTTAAACGTTTTATTGTTTCTTGTTGATTAATACTTTTATTAATTTATTCTTGTTAAAATAATACTCTCGTTTTATTATTTCAACTCTTGTTGAAATAATACAGAATGCTAAAACTTAAACGAATAAGCAGACTTAAAATTAATTAATGTGAATATTTTCATCTATTAATAAAATGCAAAAAATCTTTAAGAAACGCATTTACCTGTTGATCTACAGTATTCTTAATGAGTGCTTTAGCGGCGCCTTCTGCGATTTTAGTCATCTAAAAACGATAATTTTTACACTGCAGAAAAATCTTAAAAGAAAATGATTTTAAAAAATTGATAAAAAAGCCGTTTTACAAATTTGAAAATTTAAATGTGAATTTAGATTATATTGTTAAATACTTTCAATAACAGTCATTGTTAATGAAATAAATAATCAGAAATATGATCTACTCATTTAAACAAATATTTATTTAACTTGAACATATTTTTATATTAATAGATAATTTATAATCTGTACAAATAATAACAAATTATAATTTGATTTTTTATAATTTAATAAAAAATCAAATTTGTTTAATTGTCTGACTAACGATTTATTAAGTCACTTATATTTTTATATAAAATATGTAAAAGCAATAATTATAAATGCAAAAATTATTTTTTTTATTTTAAGTATATTTAAATCTATATTTAAATAATCGTAGAAAAATTAGGATCGAGTATACTATCAACTTTAAACATAATTGTACACTCTAGTTAGAATGTATGAGTGAGCTTGACAATAGGCGAGCTCACTTGGTTTAATCTTGGATTTATCCAAGTAGATCTTAGATAAATACAAGATTTTTATAACTTTACTAAATTATATACATAAAATAAGAAATAAAATATATTTCACATCAATAAAATAAAAATATAATATTTTTTTATTAATCAATTATTAATTATATATAATTAATATCTAAAATGAATATATACATATATGTAATTTATCTAAGATTAATCATTAAATAAATGAATCGTATCTCTGTTAAGAATTCACATTTCACCTTAATCTCCAATAGCATTAAAATTGACAATATTTTCAATATTTATAATTTAACATTAATCGTTGAAATTTATCTTGGTTTAATCTTGGATTTATTCAAGTATATCTTGCATAAATTCAAGGTTTCTATAACTTTACTAAATTATATACATAAAATAAAATATATTTCACAACAATAAAATAAAAATATAATAATTTATTTTATTAATAAATTAAATAAAATTTATTTAATTATCAATAAATTTAATAAATTGTTAACAAATAAAATAAATCAAATTTATTAATAAATTGTAAATTATATTTAGAATGTATGAGTGAGCTTGACAATAGCCAAGCTCACTTGGTTTAATCTTGGATTCATCTAAGTATATCTTGGATAAATCCGAGGTTTTTATAACTTTACTAAATTATATACATAAAATAAAAATAAAATATTTAAAAGCATTTAAATATTAAAAACTAGATTTAATATAAAAAAGAAATATATATTTTAAGTGACAAATGTGTGACAACGACGCCCTTACAAGCCAACTAAAAATAAAGAAAAACGGCGGAGACGTATGATAACGCGAACTGCTGAGTTTACAATACGTTGGAGAGGTTGGAGATATACGTACCCATTTAAGTGTAAGTTATATTTTGTAACAGTATCATTTTCAACTGTAGTTATCTATTTAGTTTAAATGCTTCAGTTTCAAATAAGCATAAACTTAAATTCGATTTTTTGATTAAAAGAAATTGAATTTAAAAGCTTTTCAAAGCTTTAAATCATTAAAATCCAGATTTAATATATACGTACCCATTTAAGTGAAAGTTATATTTTGTAATATTGCATTTTATATATCAAATAAAATATTAACAAAATTTGTCAAAATTTAAAAGATAAAAGAATCGCATTTGCTATAATGCTATTTTATATTCTATAAATTTGTTCATATAAATGATATACTTTATGAAATAAGACTCTGTTTCTTTAAGAAAATATTATTTTAGTTATAACTTATAATAACTTAGTTTACAACTTATAAACTAAATATTAATATTTGAAAATAAGATAAGACAAACATCAAATTGTAAAGGACTAAATATAGCAAAAATGACTATAAAATTATTATTATTTAAATAGTTGATAATGATCCATTATTGATAAAGAATTATTGGACTGGGATCAAAGCAAGGATTGATATTTTGCTAACCTTTCTTAGCATCTTCAGGAAATTATCATTCAACATTCTCAAAAAAAGTAAATAGAAAAAAGGTAATTTTCTGAAGATGCAAACAGAGCATAGCGAAATATCAAATAAAATTATCTTCCTTTCTTTAATCCAGCTACAATAATTCACTATAATATTATATTAATCATTTTACACAAATTTGTTTTAACGAAATGAGTTTAATTAAATTATTGTCTTTAAATTAAGATAAAATAAACACTTTGGAGTGTTAAAATGTAAATTACTAAATTTTAAACACTAAATAGACGACTCAGGTAAAAATATACCGTAACTTTTATTAGCACAATCCAAATCAAAGTATGGTTGGTATTTTAAATTTTACATTATAAAATATAATACAAATATAATAAAAAATATTATATAATATTAGGCGTAGATGTTGAAATATAAAGATATTTGATTAATAATTTTAAATCACAATTATTTTTAAAATAAAAAAAATGTTACATTTTGGCATTCAAAAGTACTTGTTTTATTTGAATTATTTTTAATTTTGAGCAAAATCAGAAAAGGCGAATTACGTGCAAATGGCAAGAAAGATAAAATAATAATTTCATCAGTTTTTACAAAAAAATAATATTTTAATAAATATTAATTCTAATATTATTATTCAAATCAATAAATATTATTTAAAAAATAATATAAAAAATATAAAAATTAATATAAAAAATATTAATAACAAAAGTAATATTTTTAATAAAATTATTTTTTTAATAATATAAATAATATGTCTTTTAAAAAAATATTTTTTAATTTGAGATTTATTAATATCCACTGCAATCTCTCAATACAGGGTGAAAATTAATTTTAAATAATATTATTTATAATATTATTTATAATATCAAATAATGTCAATTTTTAGTGATTTTTTATATTCCCCCTCAGAAAACATGGTTACTGGCCAATGAGTAAGTCAATAAGTAATGAATAATCAATTGTTTATGATTGATTATTATTAAAAAATAATTAATAATCAAATATATTCAATTATGATAATGTTAATAATATTAATGCGAATTAATATTAATATTAATCATATTAAATTAAAATTTTTGAATTATATTAATTGTGGAATGCATCTATCTAATGTTGCGATTTACTTCTTTAAAATAAAGTTTGTAATCACTTTCTGAAGAAATAAATAAAGTTTGCAATCACTTTCTGAATAATTAAATAAGGTGTGTACTCACTAAATAAAGTTTTATCTAAATAAAGTGTGTAATCACTTTCCATAGTGACGAGATTCAATGAAATGTAAAAATGAATAAAAGTGAGAAAGTGATGAAAAAAAACGCGAGTGACCAAATTAAATATAATATGGACGAGATTGTAAGCCAAAGTCAGCATTTTGAATGACAAAGTAATTAGATTAATGCAAACTTAATGCAAAAGTGACATAATTGAATGAACTGAGCAATATTAATTACAAAATAAATTGATTATTAATAATCAATTATAATTGATTATTCAATTATTGTGATTCATTAAATATAATATAAAAATTTAAATATATTTTTAAATATTAAAATAAAATTTTTCTTTAATCGGTTGGAGCAGAACAAAAAGAAAGATTATTTAATGCATTCTAGTATTAATATATTATCACATTATAAAGAACAATGAAACATTATATTTTAAACAAAAAATATAAAAGATATTATTAATAATTATAAAGAATAATTAAATGATATAGAAATAAGAATTAAGAATTGTTTACAAACAAATTAAAATTTAGACGAGATAAAATTATGTAAATTCATATTCGATTGCTTGATGATCGAATATGATCAATTATAAAGAACATGAGAATCTTACGGCAAAACTTAAAATTTTACAACTTTTCAGCAGATACTGGTGAAATCTTCATAAAATAAAAAATTACTTATTCGATGTCAGTCTATTGTATTTATAGAGAATGAAAGCTATAATTGTTCCTCGGTTTTTGACAAGAATAAGACTAAAAGGAAAAATAACAAAGAGCTATACTTGCTAGTTTATAAGTGAAATAAAACAAGTAAAAACAAAGGTCAAAGCAAAATAAATTCTGTAATAACAAAATTATTTTTGCGAGTCATTCAATGATTTTGCGAAAAATATATAGAGGAAAAGAAAATAATCAAAATTAAAAGTAAAGATAGATCTAATTTATTTATAGATTAGTTTAAGTATCGGGTTCATTAAATTGGTTACTTCTGTTGTAAAAATAAATTTATTTTAATTCAAAATAATAAATAATAACGACTCTTTTGTATAAATAAAAGGTTTTACAATATTTCAACAGTTAATAGTATTATCTTCAGGTGCAAAGATAAAATTTAATATGCAATCTCAATTTTAATAATTTAATAAAAATAAAACAGCATATGCATCACCTTTTTATTATTACCAAAGACTACCAAAAGAGCGTGCAGGCTCATACAGGGGCATAACAATATTTAAAAAAGGAAATATAAAGAAAGTAAAAACAAAAAAGACAAAAAAGACAGTCAAAGAAAAAATAGAGAGCGCGTCCAGATTGTCCTTTAACTTGTTTTTACGGAGATCCTTAAAAGTCCTCCGGTTAGTGGCCTCCACAATTTCCATTGAGAGGCTGTTGTATTCATAACACGATCAAAAATTGACTGTGGCACTGCGCTTTACCATAAAAATTTGAGTGAAAAACGAAGATGAACTGAATTGAAATATATTATTACAAATTTGGGAAAAGCGGAAAGCAAGTAAACTAAAAATAAATTAAAATTGTATAGATAATACGTAAAGGAAATAACGCTATTTGAATTCATTAATCTAAATATAAATAACTAATAACATTTTAATAACCATAAAACTGTATTCTTTCTTCTGAAAATAAGATTCTTGTGTAAATCGTAAAAAATATTGTTCTAAATAGAATGTACTTTTAGAAATGAGTTAAATAATCATGGTTGCTAACATGTAAGGCACGTGTAATAGTGATGATGTCACTTGCTACGAAATATTCGCATTGACATAGTCGTTTAAGATATTGACCAGTTATCAATTATATTTTTTAATCTTTGAAAGGTATTTTGCAGACAACTATATTCCTAGATCTTGTTTTAACTTTAACGAATTATAAATATTATAAAAGTATGGTATAGCGAATCTTATCGAACTTAGTTTAATTTCAACGGGCTTAATTCTTTATTTAAATAATAAACCCAATATATTTGGTTCATAAAACTGTATTATTTCTTCTGAAAATAAGATTTTTTGTGTAAATCGTAAAAAACTAATGATCTCACTTGATGTTTATTTTATAGTCGTATTTAGATATGCATCTTCTTTATTATCCGCATCAGCGTGAAACTCCTAATAACAGGGCAGGCGTGTACGTGAACACATTACTTTCTGAGAGATCGTCGTCATGTATCTGGGTTTATTGCTCCGATATCAGTGTATCAATCTTTCACATATTTTCATGTAGCTACTTGATAAATTACCAGTGACCGGATTGCCATAATTTCGGCAAGTAAAATCCCACACCAAGATAAGGCCGGCGTCCAAGGGTAACAACGTAGCGCAGCTCGGTCTCTGGCGGTCCTTTCGCGATAAGCCGGTCGGCCCTAGTCTTGAGGGAACTGTTACGGTTTCGAACGCCATCCGAAGGAGCGAGTTTATTTTCGAGTAACGTAGATGACGAGCTTTGGAACGGCCGCGATTTAGTGATTATGAGCTTGCCTTCATTACAGTTACACCACATGCGCGCAAGTAAGGCTGACTGTCGTGTACATCTAGCCTTAACGAAATGGCCAGAGGCAAATATAGATCGTCGAGGAGGGTGCCCTCCCCAGTAAAACTTTAAGCAACGTTGTATTACCCGGGGCAACTCTATTGCATTTGTATAATTGATTAGCGATTAGTAGGTATGTACCTTCATTTTCGGTGAAACTTCACACTTCCCTGGGTTGAGGAACAAGCCTATTTCTGCGCCTAACACCTTTATTGTTTGGGTGCCAGACATAACCTCATCGGGTGTTCCTCCCAAGACACAGTCGTCTAGATACCAAACTTTTAGACAAGGTCTAAGCATGTGGGCTAGGCCATTCACTGTTATACAATAGATAGAGGTCCTAAAGGATCTCCTGATGGATACCTTCTTGTGATTGCATACAAGTGTGGCCAAACAAAAGGTCTGTTTGACGGTCGTACCAGAGTTTGACGAGCGAAAATATCTCTGGGATATCGCGCGCCGTGTAACCCAATGCAATGCAGCATGTCTGCTTGCACATTTTTGAAGTCGATTTTTAACATGGCGCGATCGCTCCCATCCATACTGTTAATATGGACTATTATTATGAACTAATATATTCTAGTTCAAATATTGTGTACAAAGAATAAATGAGCTTAGTAACATTTAACCAAATGTGATTTAAAAAGTAGAATAAGAACAATAAAATTAGAATTCAAAATATAAAACAATTATTTTATAATTATTTATAATTTAAAATTATAATACAATTGAAAATTGTTAGATTTACATAAAGTTTGAAATTTTCTGCAGCTCGCAGAAGTGAAAATGTACGTTGGTCAATTGATGCATTTGATGTATATATTTTATAGCAAATTTACAATAATGATTTACAGAATTTCTCAAACAAATAAATTAGTGAATTAATATTTATTAATTTTTTATAATTAAAGATTAATTATAAAAATTAATTAATATTTATTAATATATTAATATTTATTATAAATATATTAATATTTATATATTAATATTATTATTTATTTGTTAAACAAATTAATTTAAAGTCTTGAATCGACTACATTTGGAGGTTAAAGAATTAATAATTATAATTAATATAAATAGAGAATAATAATTATCAATATAACTTATATAAATTAATTAATATCATTAAAAGTTATTGCTAGAAATTATTACTAGTTTTTAATTGTATCTTTTTTAATTATTTTTAAGACATTTTGACATTTTCAGACATAATCAATGCAAGTGATCGATTTTACATGGGTCCATATCCGGTTATATATGATTTAGTAATTTCTTTGCTCGGCTATATTAAGTGACTCAATAATTACAAAAATGTTAATGATCCACCTAACATTTTGGCACTTTAAAATGTTAATTGACACACCGTTGTTTTAAAGGACACTTCATTAAGACTAACATTTTGTAGTGCCTACAAAATCTAGACTTCAACAAAGGTTGTTATTAAGACATGAGCTTAAAAATTTGCAATAGATCTTACTATTTATATTTAGTTGTTATAAAAATTACACACCAAAAGGCTATGATTAAGTTTTATTTGAGAATCACCAAATATAAAAATTTTATTTCGCAGTTAGAGAACATAATTACAAGCCGACACCCATGCTGGAGAATAAAATAATTTCCTTTTTAAAAGCATAACCGTAACTTAAGCATAACTGAGAGTAGAAATGAGATATTTTATGCTATTTTGATATCCTGTTAAAACGACAGCATCGACCAAGAAAGTGTTAGACAAAATGCTAAATGTAGAATTGACTATGTAAAGCGATATAACAGTCAAAGATGACGTTAATTGAATATGCGACAAATCAGTTTTTAATACGGACATTGGCTAGTCAAAAATATGATGAGGAATTAATAATAAAGTTTTTCTTGGGTAAATGTCGCTCTTCTTGAGTACTTCTAATGACAGTCAATCTTATGGCCACAAGTTGGCCGCTGCTTAAACAACTTCAAATGCGAATTAGCGAATACAGTAAGCAACGAACATATAGGCTTAGAACATATAGCCTATAATCCGGAGTCATCGACTCCGTATTTTCCTTATTAAATGTTCATATAAAAATATTTGATTTTCATGTAACGTATTTGAACGCTAATCAACCTGTCGAGATTGATAGTATTAAATATCATTTACATGATAAATGTCGATCTTATGGGTACACCAGCATTTAATGACAACATTTTAAATGAACTATTATCATGAACTATTAATAATGAACTGTTATTTTATAGTCGTATTTAGATATGCATCTTCTTTATTATATGCATCAACGTGAAACTCCTAAATCGTAAATCGTAAAAATCTGAGTGAAAAACGAAGATTAAATGAATTGAAATATTTTTTAAAAATATTTCAAATTATATGAAATATAAAAATAAAAAATAATAATAATTTTAAACTATGTATTCTTGGTATGACTATTTTTTCCGAAAAGATATAAATTTTTAACTAGATATAAGTTATATCAAATATTATAGAACAACTATTTATTATTGATAATTATTTATTATTTCATTATTTAATTTTTATTTAGCATTTTTTAATCTAAAATTATGCAACAATGCCATATGTGACAAAACACTGAAAAATATTAGCCATATCACTGTAAATATGCGAAAATCACAAATAATTAAAATTATTGACGCCCTTTTAAACTTTTAAAACCCAGAAGTCAGCGACAGCAATAAATACTGCATAATAAACTTTTAAAATCCAGAAATCACCTTACCATAATCAGCAACAGCAATAAATACTGCCTCGCAAGTACAACGATATTTACTTCAAATCATCTCATGAGTTCATCTCAGTCAACTATAACCAATTAACTAGCCAATCATCTCAGTCAACTATAACTAGTTGACTGAGATGGTTTGTATTGGCTGAGATATGATCGAAGAAAAACACCTCACCACGAATGATTTTTCTACATTCCTTAATTAATTAATATAATTGCCTCTAATATATTACATTTAGTAACAGTATGCAAAAAATAGGCAAATTCTGCACTCACATGAAAGCGTAAATCAGCTGATAAAGGTTTTAAAATTTAAGTGTTGAACATCAAAATACATAACTACGAAATCACGAATCGTTTCTAGAAAGTTCAGTGTGCTATATCCCAGGACATAGAGATCCTTAGTAAACCTTTTTTCATAGGTTTACTAAGGATAAAGTACTGTCGAAGTTGTGTAGCTACAGGGCCACACTGTTGAGACCACCTGTAGTGACAGTAGACTAAGGTCGAAACATCTCGTAAGAGGCTAGGCGTCTGTGGTAGGCGCGTTCGGGTTAAGCTTCCCGACAAAGGTTGTAAATAAGCACTCAGGTTTATACTTTCCTGCTTGTGTTAATTAAAAAGTTGTATTTAAAGTCTTTCTTATTAATATAACGTCACCAGTAGTTTTTAATTATTAGGGTTGTATGATAAATGTTGTTTCGGAGAGCGGCGTTAAAATCCAAATTGTAATTTTCCTTCTTTTTGTACGGCCTTAATAATTCTTTATCAATAATGGATCATTATCAATTATTTAAAATATAATCCTTAAATTTATAAAGTATATGTAAAGTATAAAAATGCACAAGAGCATTCAAGAGTACGAATCAGAACTTGTCATGCATTAAACAAAGATTTTTATATTGGTAGAATATGCAAGAATTTTGTTCTGCATAAAAATTACTTAAATTAATTAGTTGACACGTTTATTAAGTATTTATGATGTTTAAATAGCAATAAATATTTTTAATAACAATTTTGTAAAATCACATGACAGCATTTATCATACA